>BMAT01000957.1:135709-149310 GCA_019649035.1 Elysia marginata | reverse complement strand
AACTAAAAAATTTTTGAAGGACGTGTTTGCCTGGTATGATGCATGCAGTTTGTTGTTAATGTTAATCCTGAAATGAACTCCTACCCAGCTCTAGAGCCCAACTAGGTTGATCCCCGAGCACAGGAGAAAAGAATAATGTGGAACTGTGACCATTCTTTATTATTTATTTGTAGGGGCGGGTTTGAAGAATGAATTGAGAGTCTGTTTTATGGACTGGACTTTGGGACTGACCATTCTTTATTATTTATTTTTAGGGGCGGGTTTGAAGAATGAAGTGAGAGAGGTCTGTTTTTTGGACTGGACTTTTTGAAACTCAATTGTCTTTTTAACTTTAGAGAGCAGTTCATCAGATATGCCTCTCTGCATGAAGTATTGTGACAAGGTTTCCATGGCCGAGGCGACGCTCTCATCACTGACTGGGTGCATCTCTTCACCCTGGTCATCCTCATCGTCAGCTGCTTGTTCAGTCTGATTTTCTCTCTCTGAATCTGTTGTACTGGGATTCATTTCCTCTGACGGGGAATGGGGAAGTTGGCACATCCTGATCCAGATTCTCTAAATCATCCAGTGAGTTTGGAATGCCGTATTCCACTAGCAGACGTGACAGGAAAGGCTGGACATCAGTGCTTCTGCTTCAATTTCATTTTCTCCCTCAGTCTCAGTCTCAGAAGCTTGAAGACCTGCTTTCTTGAAGCAGTTCCTGATGGTGGCAGGCTCTACTTTCTCCCAGGCTTGCTTCAGAATGATAACAGCATCAAGTAGCGTCAGCTTGAAATGGTCGAAGTCATTGCCTTCATCGACGTGATTTATAATTCTCTTTAGTAGAGTCCCTCTGTAATGGCATTTTAAATTATTGATGATGTCCATGTCGCATGGCTGGGACTTGGACGTTGTGTTCGGCGGCAAAAGCAACAGCTCTACTGCTTTCAAGTTGTCAACTTTCGGATGGGCTGTGCAGTTGTCAAGAGTCAACAAAACCTTCCTCTTTTGACGGCACATCATCTTGTCGAATTCTTGAAGCCATTCTGTGAATATGCCTGCTGTCATCCATGCCTTGGAATTGGCCTGGTACTCAACAGGTAGTTTGCAAACTCCTTTGAAGCATCTGGGTGTCTTAAACTTGCCTATGACAAACAAGGGCAGTTTATGACTGCCGTCCATATTAGCACAGGTTAGCACAGTAATCCTGTCCTTTGGGGCTTTTCCTCCATGACATTCCTGGCCTTTGAAATCCATTTTCTTGTTCGGAAGAAGTCGCCAAAACAAACCGGTTCCATCCGCATTGTTTACATCAAAGGGCTCGTACTTTGATAATGTTTTTTTGAGAACGGAATCTCGCCATTGATTCAAACTATCGTCAACCGATGAACTTTCGCCGCACAAAGTTTTGAACACGATGTTGTGTCTCCTTTTAAACCTTGCCAACCATCCTTCATTGCACTCCCAGTTGTTCTTGCCAAACGCCTCTGCGATTGAAGTAGCCTTGATTTTCATCATTGGTCCACTTATCGGAATATTGTTGCCTCTTGTTTCGGTAAACCCTTTTAAAAGTTCAGTTTCAACATCATCATGATTTGCCAGTCTCGCACGTTGCTTGTTAACATCAACCTGGCCCAAGTAGAACTGCTGTCTATAATGTTCTTTGCGCTTCATGATGGTTGAGACGCTGTTGGCAGGGATTTGAAACTCATCAGCTACAACCTTTTGTTTCTTGCCACTTTCAACTATTTCAACTGCCTTGATCAATTCAATTTTCCGTTTCAAAGGCAGAATGGTCAGTTTTCTTCCAGCCATAATTCCAGTTAGTAAAGAAATTGTAATCAAATTTCAAAAACTGTCACGAAGTGACTTCAAATTATTGCAGTGAAATAAAAAAAATTCACAACTTGAATGCAGAGAATAGAGATAACTGTAGAGTAGATCTATTGCTTGGTGTTGCATTGATCAACAGTAACTATGTGACTGTGAAGTACAACACTTTGTCACCACCGATAAGTGGTACGGAACTACACGTGACCTCGTGTAGGTCTGTTGAGACAAAGAGAGGGTAGAAATCATGATCTAGGCCTAGTAAAAAAGGCAATGTTTTGTGATTTATGGTGATAGGCTGACTGGAGATGGACAAAGCCTGGCGCTTATTGCACATGGGGAGGGGGCAGAACTAATCGATTTTGCGCAAACATGTGGAGCCATGTGGCACTAGCACTAGCACTGCGTGTGTAGGCTAGGCCCACCCGTCGGCTAGCCCATCCCTGACCATTAATTTACAATGTACCTGGCTGAAGTGGCGAGGCTGGCTTGGATTTGAAAGGACTTGCTGTGCAGGGAAGGGGTGGTGTACACCGTAGTCACTAGATTTAATTGGCCTTTGTTGTTACATGTATGAGAGTGTGTCGACTATACAGGTAGAATCTAGACTTTGTTGTGTAATGTGATAGGTAGGGGACAAGGAAGCGAGGCAATACAAAATGCTGTAAAGGAAAGTGAAGATCGACTTATCCGGAAAGATCTATTGAATGCAAAGGGAAGTGGGGTTGGAATATTAGGATCGACTTGACCGTCATGACGGTTGAGTCGACATCGACTTATTGGTTACTGTTTTGTAGAAACATCATTACAAAGGGGAATGTTCTCGGAAACTAGGATCGACTCAACCGAAAATCGACTCACGCGAAGTCGACTCAAGTGAAGTCGACTGTACTTTCTAAAGTTATGACATTTCTGTCTGTGTCATTGAGAAAGATCTAGAAACTTCAATGCTATTGCATGGATTGCAGAATTTCTGGATATATCACTGCAAATGCAAATCAACCAGGCCAACCTTTTTTCCCTGAAAAACATCTCAGGAAAATGCACGTGAAACTAACTCACCACACCTATTTTCAATCTCAACACGAGCCAGCCTTCTCTTAATTTTTCTCTCTTTCTGTTTCCATTTCTCTGTCTCTGTCTCTGTCGCAGTCTCTGTCTCTGTCTCTCTCGCAGTCTCTGTCTGTCTGTCTTTCATTTTTTAACACTGGGATGGATGCCTAAAAACCTAAACTATCTTAGAAAACCGACTCAAAATGCCATAAAAAGCCTTGTTAGTTCTCTCTTGCTCCCCTCCTATGTCTGTCTCTATGTCTCTGTCTGTCTGTCTCTCCTTCTCTCTCTCTGTCTGTCTCCCCCCCCCCCTTTATTTTTAATATTGGGATGATAATCTTCAGCCTAAAAGCCTAAACCTTCTTAGAAAACCGACTTGAAATGCCACAAAAAAGCCTTAATTGTTAGTTCTTACTTTCAAAATATTCCGCCGAACTCTCGTAGAAAAGACTCAGCCTTTTCGGTTCACAACTGTTCCCAGCCCTGTTATTAGCTATAACTAAAACGGAAAGTGAATGTTTTTTTTTAAAATTTATAACCGAATATTACGAAGGTGTTTTGTTTCAAAATGTTGAGGAGTATTGTGTTGGAGGAAGGGGTAGCATTTAAAAACTTTTGTCCACAGTACCCAACAATAATGTCATATATATATATCGCCAAAGGCCTAAGCATGATAAACTATGTCATAGACCTTGGGAATTTCAAGATTGTTTACTTTGAAAAAATGAACAAAATCTTGACATAAAGAGCCTAGGTTCCAAAGCTGAGGTTCTGCAAAAACTAGGGCTGATGGCATACCATGTCAATGCTAATTGTAGGGCAACCCCCAGTTTATGCTCTTTTTTATTGTACCAACCCAGTCTGGACTCTAGATCAAGGTATCTTCTATATCTAGATCTAAATCTTGATTATGTAGATCAGTGTCTAGATGTGAGTTATATTTTTAGACACATATACAATGTATTCTGGATTTAAGATCTAGATTTAACAAAGATTCTACTTACACCAGTATTTAACAAACAAAATCTGAAAATAGGCAACACCATAATTTATTTGTGCAGATTCTGGAAGTGTTTCACGGAGGACCACAAGGACCAGCTGAGTGTTATAATGGGCAATGAAGAGGACTTGGATTGGCTCAAGTCTGTACTGAGCAGGGAAATGGAGGTCAATGATGAGGGAAAACTCTTCAGGTTTGAGCTCATGGGTGAGTGATGTCTAGATAGTTTTATAGTATGGGCTTTAGTTTTTAACCTTTTTTACTACCGGTATCTGTATAAATCTACTGAACCTTCTGTGTAGTACTATGTACCTATTATTTATATTTTGATTTATAAAAATTATTTAAGTTTCCAATACTCTGGTCAGGTATAACCTTTAAGATATACCTATGAAGCTTTTGAGGTTCCAGGGAAATGCAAAGTATCCGTACTGTTTTTTCCTCCAGCATTTTGCAACATAGAAGGGGAGTACTATGGCATGTGGGAGAGAGTAAACATCCAAGCCAGTGAGAGTTGGGCCATGAAGGAAGTGTTTGACATGAACTCCTCTGTCAGAGTGGATGCTATTGAGAACCTTGGTATGTTTTATACCTAATGCTCTGAAAGTAATTTTTTTTGTTTCTTTTTTTCATTCTTATCTAACTGCGTTTTTTTTTTTTTTTAAATTTTGGGCCTATTTACTTTAATCATTTACATAAGAAAGCCCAGCCAAACCCATTAAGAGTTAGAGGCATACAAGTGTATTTTGACCCCTTTAAATCAAATTGTATGTGTAGTTGCTTACTGAAAAAATGGCAAAAAAATAGTTGGGTAGGTGCATTCTATCTTCTATAAATTTCTTTGATGTCTCTTCATTTTAATGGCATATTTTTTTTAGTCTAAACTTTTTTTTCTCTTTGGCTGGGCTTCACATATCGTAATTAGGCTATAAAAAAGAGACTGATGTGTACTTTTCAACAGACTTTCAAATAATACTCTTCAGGCAAATTCCGTACAGCAGCAGTGATAGATGCTCTGCGAGACTTGCTTTCTGATGAAGACGCAAATGCTCGCGCTGTAGCAGCTGTCTCTCTGGCTCGAACAGATGCTAATGACCCAGTGACAGTGAAGTTCCTGATGAAAACTCTAAATGACAAGGATCGTCTGGTGCGTGAGGCAGGATGTCTGGCTCTTGGTCATCTTCAGGCGCGGCAGGCAGTCAACAAGCTTCTTCACATGTGGTCAGTCCTAGTTTGTGGTTGATCTATATTTCTTTCGACCAATACACTTGAGATAAATGTTGGAGTATTATTGTCTGTCTGAGCAAAGACTTTTTAAAGGTAGATTTTTTACTCTTTTTTTGCTAGATTTTTAGAGAAGCACCATTTTCTCTCACAAAATTTTGATAACTTCATTTCTTTTTTAATATTTGGAAACTCAGAAAAAATGCATTGTTTAAAATATTAAGGCTTTGTGATGTAAAAATTGCGATACATTGTCTCTGACTCATTTGCACCGGTTGCAAGACATGTTCTACATCTTTTTTCAAAGACAATGCACAAATAGCAACAAAGAGATACAATGATGGGTTGTTGTTTTTTATTAATGTTCTCTCAGAGCACTCAAAATGGTTTATGCATTTGTGAAATGATGCTGGTGATTTTTTTCTTTCTTGCATTTAATTATCAAGTTTCCTTTTATGGTGTCTCTCCATCACATTTCTTCCAATCGATGCGAGTGAAATGCAATATAGGTTCTCGCAACTGATTTGGCTAAATGTGTCGCTCTGGACATATTAATTGTTTTAGAAACTGAGCATTAAAATTATTGTATTCCCAGTACATACTCGCTTCATATGAGAAGCAAGATTGAATAGAACCTATGTGTAAAAAGATAACATAATTTGAACCTGCTTATTTAAAAAACAATGAGAGAAATTCCAAGCATTGAATCAATTAAGAAAGCTTGTGCTAGAAATAGGACTGATTTCAACGGCTTTCTTCACTAGTTCTTCACAGCTGAGGACAAGAAAAATACTTTTGAATTTCATTTGTTCATAACAAACAGAAGTTCTATTGAAATTGGTAAAACCATATTCTGAAATTATCAAGATCGATCATAAAGAAGACAATAATCAGACTAGATTATTGGTATCAACAATAGGCCTATATCTATACCTAGATTGTGGTCCAGACTTTTGTCTGAGTTTTGATAATAATAATTATTCAAGACCAAAAGAAAACTCTTTTGAATGCTAACAATCTCCCATAGTTCGGCATTTAATTCACCCAGGGTTTTTTAAAATAATTTTACTTTTCATGAAAATCTTTTTTGCTGTAACATGTTTCATTATCTTTATTTTTATGTCGTTTACACCTCACTTAAATTATAGGTTGGTATGATGACATCTTTAATATGTATGAAGTTCACCTTTGCATTTTCTAAAAAGAACATTTTTTGTTTCTTCAAATCAAAAAACTTTTGTTTACATAAAAACAAAAGCTAACAGATTTCAAGATAATGAAACTTGTTTCTGTCACTTTTAATATTTTCTGTCATCACCTTTCTACAAAGCAAAGAAAGCAAATAAGAGGCACTCTTTTCCCAGAAATAGGATTCACTACTTAGTAGCAATAGTTTTTGGAAAAATTAATATTTTTTTCATTTAAAAATTAATCTCTAAAATTTGTTTCCCAAACATAAAGCAAGCAAACTAGACTTTTAAATTTAGCTCAAGCAGCATTAAAAAAGGTTTGGGCAGACTTTATGTCGTAAAAAATTAGTGTATTTCTTTATCTTTTGCTTTTGTTTTTCTATAGGCGCAATGATGTTATCTCACATGTGAGAGAGGCGGCCAATGTTGCTCTGAATCAGATAGGTGGACCTGAGGTGGAGAAAGCCATGCGTGTGACTAAAGTTTTGGCTGATGAGATCAGACAACTGACATCTTCATAAGACACAATTCTGTCTCAGATCAATCTTGAACTATTTGTGACGCAACCAGGGTGAATAATCAAGCACCGAGTTTTTCAGATTTTCTAAAACATTGTTCTATGCCCTTAAAGAGGTTAAAAGAAGTTATAGCTCTAGCTTATCTATGTCTTGAGTTTTTCCATTCTGAAGACAATGAAAATAGTGTAAGTCTCAAACCGTTCTTTTCTAAAGCTCAAACTCAAAACTAGTCTGAGAGACCTGTGTCTGATGCACCCTGGTTAACTCACATTTTAGAAAACCTGTTGATTTTTATAGCCACATTTCTTGGAAAACGTCTAGCCATATGTGAATGGTGTAAAACTATGTCTCAAAATTCTGTAAATTTGTGTTGTGTAACTGCTATGCACGTTATATATCGCAATCTCTTTGTTGTTGTGATCTCAAGCATTTAATTTCAGAAAACAGTAATTTCTGGATAAAGAAAAAATTAACTTTTATATGTTACAAATTTGATTCCGTCCCATGAGTCTATGGCTAAGACTTGGTCAAGAAAAACAAAAGGCGAACTTCAATATGATTTTTCAAAGAATTCGGCATCTCTAACTAAAAGAGAATATGGAAATAAAATGTTTTCATATTACATCTCAAAATGTTGACAAATGGATGTGCATCATTATGCCCTGAAACCCTTTTAGTCCAAGTTATGTAATAAAGCATATGGTAGGAGATTGGATCAGCATTGTATCTCCCTGACTATGAAGTTCTTGGATTCCAATAAAATTTTTACTGGTAATATTTTAGTATTTAATATTAGGTTGTGCAAAAGATTGGAAAAATCTCTCCATAACAAAAAGAAGGAATTTTGCTTCCTTCTCCTGGTACAATGGAAAAGATTGAGATGTGTTCTGTTATTTTTTTAAAACTTGCTGAAATTTATCAAGAAAAGTTAAAAACCATAAAAAAGAAGCCCATCATATATTATGATAAAATTTTGATTGAGAAAGTTCAAGTGATGACATATAACCCTTCCCCCAAAAAGGAAAAATGAATCTGAAAACTGTCGACTGTGTTCTGGAATATTGAATGTGCCATTCTGTGTGACTATCTCTAAAAAAATCATACAGTGAATACTGCCCAAGTCGTCTAAAAATCTCGATTATGATCTCGCAACAAAATGACCAGCAAAACTCCCTAAAAGGTATTTTTTCTTTGCAATGCAATGCACTGCCACACCAAGCAGCAATTTCAATGGCCACTACAGACTAACATGGGTCTAAAATGTAACCAAATTTCACATATTCACCCAACTTAGCCACATCACACCTTTTTCTTTTTTCTTCATTTTGCCAGGGACAATCAAAGGGCAGTAACTTCCATATAGTTTTCACAGCCGATAGTGCTCTTTGATTGTGCCAGGCAGCATTAAACAAAGACAGATATGAAAGGAAAGCAGTTTGATGATAAAAATGAAGTTTCTCGCACTAATGGAACTATAAAGTAAAATAAAAGTATGTGTGTGAAATTTCATGTCTCTATCTCAATCGCTTCATTTTCAGATAGTTTCAATATAGATTACATGTCATACTGTATTTCTGAACTGTTTAAGAAATGAAATAAAATAATCTATAGATATTTTACCTTGCCTTTTGTCTAGTTGATAACTAAGCAGAGTTTGGGTGTAGGCTTTGAAACTTTCCTCAATTATAATGCAATACTTTTTTTTTTTAATATGAAACTTCTCTGCTGATTCCTCACTGAAAAGAAAATTAACTAGCAGTTCAAAACTTTCTCAGTATTTGCTTGCAAATTGTAAATGGAACAATGTATAGTTTTGAATTTTTTTGAGACTGACACTGGATTTTATTTGTTGTGAAATTTACTATTTTTCTAGTAGAGATACATTTTAAAAATTAATTCTTAATGCCTGTAAGCCTAATCTTGTAAGCTTCTGTGATCTGTGATAATCACAAAAATCAGTGTTGATTTTTTAACTCTGATATTTGTTGTAAACTGCAATGAAATTATTGCTTAATCTTAAATATTTTTGGTCCTACAAACTTCTTGCATGTAATCTATTCATACTGTGTATAAATCACAGATATCTACCTATATATTGTCTATACGGCTCGCAGCGTGCGAAGACGCAGGCAGGCTTAGGGCCGTACTAGAGTCAGACTTGGTCTAAATCTGTACTGGTTGCAGAATGTAGACTTTGTTGAGGCTCTTCCACTCTTATTCAAAGCATTTGAAGACCACAATAAGATGATACACTGGTCATTAGGGTACAAACCTGCTGTGTTTTCAAGTGCCGCAATCAAGCAAATAAAGACAGTACTATCTAATATAACATTTCACAGTTATTTTGAGTATAATTTCATTTAAATAATGTATGGCATGTGGAATCTAGGTAAAGAGTCTAGAATCTAGATCAAGAATAAAAGATCATGAAAGGTATTTCCCACCCAGCAGTAAAGTATTTTGATTTTTTATCCCAAGCGCAAAGGAAAAGGGCGGTTAAAGGAAAAGAACGATTTTTTAAATAGCTTCTTTCCCAAGCCGTCAAATACTTGAATGGTACAAGAGTTAAAAGATTATTTTAATTGACTAATGCCAGAAAGGAAAGAAGTGTTCTGTTCAGCGAGATGGGTTAAAAGGATTGCATGCTATTTTTAAATGATAGACAGATAGAAAGAGGAGTGTGTATGTGTCTGTCTTCCAGAGAGATTTTAATACTGATATTCAATATTAATGTAAGTAACTATAATATTCATAATAGAGACCTTGGGCGGCGGCAATTATGTATGACATAATAGCACCTATAGGTAGGATGGGTTTTACAGCTGACGGACCTGTTAGCCCATCAGCCGTCTTGGATTTGCTTCGCTTTATGCTTTGTTCTCATGAGTGGGCCCGTTGTGCATAAAATCTAATCTAGAATCTGTCAGTCTGACTTAGCATCGATTATTTTCAGTACATCTAACTTTTAATTGACTTAATAAACTTGAATTGAGATGAATAAAACAAAATTATTGTTTGTGAGTGTGCTGAACTGTTTTAATAAGGTTTATCTGGCACTTTGAGAGTCAGGGAAGTGAGAATGATAAATGGTCTAAGTAAGGTTTATCTGGCATTTGGAGAGAAATGGAAATAAGTGTGATCAAGTGGTTCAAAACGTTTGTCGGTGCTTTTTGAGATAGGGAAGTGAACATCCAAGGGTCGACTGGTGAGAAGGGAACATGGGAGAAGAAAGTTCTATTATATTAAATGTATCTTGTTTGTATTTTAATTACTAGTAACTGTAAAATGATTAAAATTTAAAAATTAGTAGGGATAGATCTTTACACAAAGTGACACACACACACATTCCTCATATTCTATGTACATGTATTCTGTCCGCCATTTGTTGTCAATTCCATGCTCCACAGTAACATGCGTTACAGCATTTTTGAAACATGTATATTGTAATGATTTGTTTTTACATAATGTCAGGAACGTTAAAGTTGTAGTTAGACTTGAGCCTCAGTTAGTACCGTAAATACATTTAAGCTAAGAGTTATGTTTTGGGGTATTGCTCTCAATTTTGTCCTTATTATAGAATGTAATTATGATTTATTTCTCCGCCCCTTCTCTCTTGATTGTTTTCTTGTCTGCCTTCACTTGCTTTTCTTCCTTTTACCTTTTATAATGATATTAGTTTTTTCTGCTTACATTGTTACAATATAACATCTTCAAAAGGAAATTAGTCTGCAGCGGGATCATCGTGTGGCCAGATCAGCTCAAGTTTTCTTAATCAGAGAACATGTGAAAAAATTTTATCTGCACCACCTTGTGAAAAGATCTAGATCTTTTCTAGGCCTTACTCAGTATCTCTCTGTACGACAAAGAAGGGAGAAAGACGCAGAACACAGTGACTTATCATTGAGTTTTGATAGGCCCAATACCATGCATCTAAGTGATAAGTCCCACATGTGGCAGCAAATGCCTCTACTGTCTAGTTAACCCCACTTCTTCCCCTCTTAACCCTTTCATGACCTATAAGAGGTTACCTGTGTGTGATATGTACATTGGAACCTAGATGTTTAAAATTTTTAAATTAATTGTAAGGTGTGTCTAGTACATCTTGGGTCAAAGCTACCCATGAGCAGTATGATATTTGTATTACCGGTACATCATACTTGTCTCTTTGTTTTATTTGATGATGCAAAGAGCTAGAGATCAAACAAAGGTCAGCTTTGAACAAAGCAATAATTTTTTCTGTACAAATTTTTTTACATTAAAGTGAAAATTACAAGGATATGCACGAGTCTTATATAGATTCTTGTAAGCTAGATATGAGCCAAATTTAGTTCCAGTCCAACTCTAGGTGGTTTTCAGAATGTTGCAAAAGAAGAAAAAAAATGAAGAGGAAAATGTGTTTCATTTCCTCACATTATGAATGAAAATGATATTAAAGCTCAAATTGTTTTTCAGAGATAAGTTATTGTTATTAATTTAAGACAAATTTGCTCAATGTTGGGTTATTACCCTGCCAGCCATCAACTTGTAATGTTTGTACTTTTTTAAAATAACATTTAAAAGAAAACAGAAAACTATTTGTTTTTGTGACATACAATATATTTTATAATGGCTTGAAAAGAGCAGTGCTATTAACTTAAATTAAATGTTACATTCTTAGATAACTAAATTTTAAGTACATGATCTTTGCCAGCTCTTGTATAGCTATAAGGCTTTTTTACAATACCTTTACTGTCATGATTCAGAATAAATTTCAGTCTTGAAAGCAATACGTGTACTTATCTCAATGTTTTTTAAAATTTATGAATCAAATTTTTGAACCACTCATTCAGATTGAGTACCCGGTCGAGCTGGGGAGGTTCTGGATATAGAGCTATGAAAAACTGTTTAGAAGCTATTTAATATGGTAAAGAGTGTTTTGATGTATGATTTATGTCTTCAGTCATTGCACTTTTTAAGTTCAAAGAACAACATCATCCTCTTTTTATTAGTGCAAAAGCCTGGATTTATAGATTTTACATCACAAAGAGCATACTTATTAGTCTTCTTGTTAAATTTTCTGTTTGCAGCAATTGTTTCAATAATTCTATGGCTGTAAATACATCATAAACTTTCAGTTTTAGCTAAAAAAAACAAAACCTTGGTCATTTTTGCCCCCATGACCTTTCGTGCTGTCAATTTACTCGCCAGAGGACAATATTCAGCACATTTGTGGGTTGTCAATTCTCTTGCTAGAGGACTATATTCAACACATTTATGTGTCAATTTTTTTCGCTTGAAGACTATGTTCCACATTTGTCTTGTCAATTTTCTCGCTAAGGGAATATCTGAATACAAAAATTTAAATTATTTAATTATTTAAATATTTAAAAGGTGTGAAATTAGCAGTATAGAGAAGTAAGCTGTAAGTGGAACTGTCACAAGTGTCTGCTTTTGGCATGATTCAAACCTTCGACTTATAATAGCATTGGCACCCACCACCTTGCTTCTTAGAGAATCATAGCTTATACCATTTTGCCACTACGCTCGTAAAAAAGAAGTTTCAAGATGAAGGTTTCACACCTTCATTAATTTAAATACTGCCATGCAACTCCTACATTTGTAGGAAAACAGGTTTTATAAAGTCATAGATCTACCTATACAAGCTACATGGTTTAATACAGATATAGAACAATCATAGTAAGAGCTTTTCTTTTTCTTCAAATTATCGTCTTGACCTCATACTTCAATGCAGTTTTTTATCTAGTGATCCTCTAAATGTCAATGTGTTCCCATGCAAGATGCTCTTGTCTTTTTGGTATTTTGAAATTAATAAGTATCTCTGTTACCTTTTATGAACAAGTGAATATTACCTTTTAAATGTCAATCAACCTCTTTTATCTGTGATTGTTTTTTTTTTTATTTTCTATTTTAACCAATGCATTGTCAGTTTATAAAATATATGTTCCATTCAGTTCAATAAATACAGAATCTTTTTAGAGCAAAATTTTTACCTCTTCGATATATAAATATATTTATTATCTCTTGTGATAAGTCACCACTGATCATGCAGGGATTGCATCAATTTACAATTTACACGTTGCACAAATAGTATACATGTTTTGCTGTTGTCAAGATACAACTAGCTAGACTGAGAGTCACAGTTCAAAAACTTCAATCTCTTTGTGTACCATATCCTAAACAGCAGGTGGTAACAATAGAAAATCTCCACATACGTTTTTTATGTCTCATCTAAAAGTTTGAATCAGGTCTTAAAATGTTTGCCTTTATTTTATTTTAATTATCAAAACACTTCATGTTCAAATAATGTGAGCGGCCGTTTTCGCCAGCCAGTGGTTTTGATGGTTCTTTTTTTTTAATGTTATATATCATCAATATTCATTAATTTTCCAATTCTTTCAATCCATTTTTGTATTTTCTTGAAGATCACAATATTACCTTTATTTGATATATAATTAGTCAGTGTTATATTTTTCCAACCCAAGCCTAATAGAACCTAGTACAGTGGAATCTGTGAGAAGTCAACTGGCTTGAAGTCAACTCTCCGTTAAAGTCAACACCTTGTGACCGTGCTGTTTTTTTTGTTCTTCTTTATTTAAGTAACTTTATTTCTCATTAAGTCAACTGCCTTGGACCTATTTTTGCTTAAAGTCAACACCTTCAGGTGAGGAAGAGATAGAGATTCCGGATGGGTCCTGGGAGAGACAAAGAGAATACAGTGAAACCTCGTCATACCGCCCCCCCGCTTTACCGCCATTCCCACATACTGCCTGCTTTTGGCTACAGTACCGTTTGGCTGCTATATAAATT
>BMAT01000957.1:83223-93870 GCA_019649035.1 Elysia marginata | reverse complement strand
GGACAAACAACAATAATGATAATAACAATAACATAGTTAATAACATTAATAATAATAATAATAATAATAATAATAATAATAATAATAATAATAATAATAATAATAATAATAATAATAATAATAATAATTTATTAACAACTGAGCTACGCCAGAAATGAGGACCAACTAACTAAGCATTTCTATACAGCATAGGCTAACTTATCACATTTGCCTCTAAATTGTAAATCATCTTGAGGATTGGACTGGGCGTAATACTTTTTCTCAAAACAGTTTTTCTTTGGATACAAAAGCAAAGAAGAACAAGTATATTCTAGAGTGAAAAAAATCGAACCTGAAAAGTTTTACTGGTACGATTTCAATGAGAACATATTATTATGTTATAATCGGTAGGCCCTAAAAAGAAAAAAAAAACAACAACAAATGTCATAGGAAAAAGAAATTATTAACTTTTATCGTCTGCGAGAGGCTTGAACAAAATAAATAATACGGGCTTTATTTTTTCTATAATTTGAGGAATAAAAAAACAGAAAACCGTTGAAATGGCTAGCGCTATGTATCGAGTTACAACACATAGGCCTGGACCAGCTCTTACGTATTGCGCTTTTAAAGGAAAATCCAGGATGCGCGATTGGAACCAACGTGAGCTTTCTTATCACTATAGTCTCTCTGCCATTTATTTTGTCAGTTATTGAGAATGAAGTTATAAAGCAAATTATCGTTCCTATTAGCAGCCTCTTTTTAGAGTCAATTGCTTGCGGGCAAGAACAAAAATTTCTGCGCTATTCTCATTCCAAATAAAGAAAAGTTCCAAGCCTCCTCATTCGTCTTTGGTACTTGGCCTAAGTATTCCTTTAGCTTTATATAATGCAGATTTTATTTTCATTTTTCATTAAGCCTACCTATTCATTTAACTATTGCTATTAACACTCGCGAAATACTGACCATTTTAGAGAGGAAAAAAGCAAATGCCAGAATTCTGTTTATAGATTATACTTCGGCTTTTAACACCATCGTTCCTGAAAAATTATATACTAAATTAGTTCAAAATTTACAATTCCCTATCAGCATCTGTAACTGGGTAGGCTACTAGACTTTTTACTTAATCGCCTTCAAGTTGTCAGAATTGGCATATTTCATCGTCTGTAATTGTTGTTAATATAGGCACACCTCAAGGCTTTCTTTTATCCCATAAGCTATAATCAATTTTATTTATGACTGTAAAGCAGAATTCCCTGGGTATCTTCTAATTAAATTTGCAGAGGACACCACTGTGACGGGATTGGTTGACAACATGATTGAAAAAAAATTTCCAGGACAGACTGAATCAACCGTTCAATGGCGTAGAGAAAATAACTTAAAACTAAATGTGTCAAAAACTAAAGAACTGGTGATAGTCTTTCGAAGGGGCGAGGTGCCACCACCCCAATGGTTATAGCAGGGAACACAGTTGAGCGAGTTGATTCATACAAATTCCTGGACACCATTCTGTCTAGCACATTAAGCTGGAAATTAAATAGCAACAATATATACAAATAGGCCAGACAGCTCATGTGCTTTTAAAGAAAACTTAGGTCTTTTAAGGTCAATAAAATGACACTCATTAACTTTAAAATTTACAGAACCGTTGTGGAGAGCGTCTTCACTAGACACTAGTAACAAAAACAGGTGCGCCCCAGGGATGTGTATTGTCTCCAGTTTTATATTCAATCTATACTAATGATTATAGAACAAAAGATAAAAATATCTGTCTCATTAAATTTGCCGATGACACTACTTTGCATGGTCTCTTAAGCAACTCCGAGGAAGCCTACAGTCTGAAATTAAAAGATTCTGTGAATGGTGCAAGAACAACCATCTTACTTTAAACGTGGACAAAACAAAAGAAATGGTTTTTGATTATAGAAGGAAGGAAAAACCTCTTAACCCACTATTAATCGGTGGGAAAGTTGTATCTATTGTCGATAGCTACAAGTACTTAGGTCTAAAAATAGACTCTGAACTAAATTGGAGCAATCATGCTGACGATGTTTGTAAAAAGGTTAACCAAAGGCTATACTTTCTACGAAAATTAAAGTCGTTTAAAGTCAATCCTGAAATTCCTCTCTTGTTTTATAAAGCCACAATTGAAAGCATCATCACCTATGGTATCAATTGCTGGGGATCGTCGATCATGACAAAAGATAAAGAGAGGATAAACAGATTAATAAGGAGGTCTGAAAAGATTGTAAAAAAAAAACACTTACACCAATAGATTGCCTGTCTGAAGACCACGCTGTGAAGAAAGCTAAAACAATTCTAAAAGAAGTAACCCATCCTTTAAATAAACAGTTCCTCCTATCCTCTCGTAGTGGCAAGATCATACAACCAATTGCAAAAACAGAGAGACACCGAAGGTCCTTTATTCCATCTGCATCTGCGCTACTGAGAAGACTTAAGTCTTGCGATACATAGGCTATGTTTATGTTTTCTATATCTGTCATGCTCTCAATTTATTTCTATTAATTTATGCAATATGATGTATTTATAGAATACTACACATGTTAAAGTTTATTTTTAATTATGTACATGTGTGGAAAAATGAAATGTTTATCTTAAACTTATATATGTAATGAAACGCTGTCCAAGACAAATTTCCCACTGGGACGAATAAAGATTCATCTTCATCTTCTTCATCTTCAACTCAATTGATTATTGTTTGGTTTGATAGAACAGCAAGAAAGGACATTAAAAGACTGAACTTAATTGTCATAAACGCACACAAGTTAATAGGTGTGAATCTGCCATCTCTTGAAGGTTTATATAAAGAAAGAATGTCAGCCAGAAAACTAAAGATCTTGAAAGATGACACCCACCTAATAAGGAAGTAATTTTTTTTTACCCCACGGGCGAAGACTAAGGGAGTTCAAAGGAAAAAAAAACTATTAGTAAAGAACTTCTCTACCCAAAAAAGACGAAAAAGTGATAAAGAAAAAGATATAATATACTTGAATGAAGAAATTATTCTAATTGAATCTTTTGATTAATCGAAGGACACATTGGGATGGGAAGTTTCTTTGAACGGGATGTGTTAAGAGGAGTCATGGATTTCTTGTTCGCTGTGACAAAAGAGAGAAAATGCTACACAGATAGCGAGAAATAAGAGAGGAAGAAAGATAAGAAGAGAGAGGGAGAGAAAGAAAGAAAGAGAGAGAGCGAGAGAGAGAGCGAGAGAGATAGAGAGAGAACATTTCATTTATTTATATTAGATATTAGTTGTGCACTTTACAATAATATTCATAATTTTTGAATCTGTCAGCCTGACTGAGCATTGCTTATTTTCACTACATGTACTAATGTAACTTTGTATTGACTGAATGAACTTGAAACTTGTTTCCTTTCAATGACAATCTCAGGACTCCTTTTAAAAAAGATTTTTACCAACTACCCTTTCTTTGATCCTCAATATCTCTTGTTAAGTATTACTGTCAAACATTCCCACCCTTAAGTTAATGCATGGCCCAGTGTTTGTAAGACCCTCATTTTTTTACACTGACATACCAAATTATCAATTTTTTTTTGTTTTGAAACTAGACTGCTGCAATTCTTTTCATTATTATTTTCAGTTGTGTGTCTACCACCACAGGTAACCATTTAGCCTAAATCTCGGGTACCACTTCTAGATAACATCTATTGATTTCCGTTCCTGTCTTTTTGTACTGAGACTAGGCCTTGGCCAGATAGTTGTCTAATTTTTTAGTAGAAAATGGAGACTTAAACAGTTTAAAAAAAAATAAAAAACAAGAAGTTTAACTTTTTAACTGAGTGTGATTGAGTACATTATCACTGAACGTGAGCAAAGGTCTAGAAAGATCTGAGTCAAATAGCAAGTTTTGTACTATGCATCTTGCAGTTGATAAAAGTCTCTCGTTCTCTTCCCCTTTTACCCTTCCTCTCTCTCCCCTCCTCTCTCTCTTTCTTTCTCTGTCTTTCTCTCGTTCTCTAAAATGAATAGAATGGATTTTCTACTTAAGTCATTACGAACCAACGTTATTTCCAAACACACATGGAATCCGCAGTAGAAGCAGCGCAAAACTGTTGCTGACGAATAAGATCTGACGACAGCCGGGTGGCCTACTCTTTTAATGCCGGACTGAAGGAAGGGAATAAAAATAATGTGTGATAAGATGATGCAAGTTTCTCTGCTTTGTTTTCTTCTTGCCTGTCTCTAATCCTGATTCTCTCTCTCTCTCTCTCTCTCTCTCTCTCTCTCTCTCTCGCTCTCTCTCCCCCCCTCTCTCTTTTTCCTGTCTATCTGTCCTTTTTTCTATTTTTGGTTGTGCGCTTTTTTTTTGGTGTCATTTCCATCGTGTTTTAGCCCTAATCTGGTTCGCAATCATTGATCATGCTTTTTCTCTTCCAATTTCCCCCATTTTCTTTCGCACACCCTATCTTAACCTTTCCTATAAGTTTCCTTTCAATCCCCTTTCTTTGACTTTTCTGAAATCGTCCTAACAATATCTTTAAAATTTATCACATGTACAACTTGTTTTTATACTCGTATTATACACGATGTATCTTTCCAGATTTAAGGCTGGCTTTCCACCTTAGCTCTGTAAGTGTTTAAACGCGATGCTCAGCATATTGCATGCCACCCCCATCCCTCTCCACCTGATAAATAACAAAATGTGGGATCTATCAACATCTGCTTCTGTTTAGCAACGGGCTTTCCCTCACTTCTTACTTCTACTTGCTTGTTTTTCTTTATCCCTTCTCTGCGCCTCTCTCCTTTTTTTTCTACCTCCTCTCTTTAGGCCTCTTTCTCTTTCTCTCTCTGTCTCTGTCTATGTCTCTGTCTGTCTTGCCCCTCTACCTCTGTCTGTCTGTCTGTCTGTCTGTCTGTCTGTCTCTCTCTCTTTCTCTCTCTCTTTCTCCCTCCGCATCACTGTATCGAATTTCTTTTTTTTTTTTTTTTATAAATTGCTCTCTGTCTGTGTAATATGAGATGTCTCTCTTCAATTTTTAATACATATATATATATATATATATATATCAATGTGCAACAAGCAAGCATCTTTGTCAATCCCGGAATCATTGCAGTTTACTTAAAAATCTTGCACCCACCACTCCTTTTGTTTCCGTTTCTATTGCTCACCGACTCCTCTCCTATTTCATATACTTTCACCACCTCTTTTGCCTTGACTGATTGCCTTTTTTCCTGAGGCTGCTTTCATTTCCTTAGTCTCCTTCACGACTCTTTTCTTTCCTTTTCTACCTCTTTTAAAAAAAATTTTCATTCCTCCTGCTAAGTATGTATGTCCAATTATTCCCTTGTTGTCCCACTATATTACTAGGGTTTTCCTTCTCTATATTGCTCGATTCCAAAATTGAATATTCCATGGATTGTAAAATATACAAGTGTGTACAGTTATATACACCAAATTATGTTAAAAGAAAACACACACACACACACCCCTACACGCTCACAAACACACGCGGGATTGTTGTTCCTTTATCATTGCCTTTAATCTGGGTGCAGATTGGAGGGAATCCCCGTAACCATTGCCTTCTATCTCGACTCAAACCGTGTAATCAAATAAATCGCTTATCAGTGCTTATCTGGCTTCCTACGCGCACTACCAGCGCTCACACCCAGAAGGCTTTCGCATCCTCATTGCGGCTAATCGGCAAAAGCCTTGATACTGCTCAAAGAGTTCAGAGAGCAGTACAAAGACCATGCCTTGTAGTCAGCACGGAATGCTGAGCTCAGATAGAAGTTATAATTGTATGTATGTATTCGCCCTGGTAAAAAAAATATTTTTGATCCTTGCTTTTTAAGTGCCAACCCCCCCCCCCCACCTCGAGGGCCCCCCCCCACACACACACAAATATGCGTGCCTAGAAGTACAATTACTATCGCTTATTCTCAAACATTCATCCTCTCATATTAACCCTTGTTAATAAATAACATTGTTAATAAACTCATTTAGCGGTGAGAGAGAATGATGATGACGATGATGATGTCGTTGTTGATGTTGATGATGACCAGAGATAATGATGATGATGAGAAATGAAGTTGATGATAAAGATGGTGAAAATTATAATAAAATATAGTAAAAAAAAAGAATATAATGAAAAAAAAGACATTTAAAAGAAATGATGACGACGATGACAAATTTGGTGTTGAGAACAAGAAAGATATAAAAAAGACATGTAGCAATTGAAATAAAAACATCAATTATAATAATCACATAATCTAATAATATAAAACATAATAATGCTAATGATAATAATAAGAAGAACAATTAATTAGAACCCGATGATAATTGCAATGTTAAAAAAAAAACACAGTAGACATCAATTCCCACAGGTTCAATATGAGGAAGTATAAACCAATGACATAACGATGTCCATGGAAATTTGAGTATAGCAACAGATGTAAGATAGCGATCTGTTACTTCTAATTGTGACCTTTCACTCCATTACTATTCCTATTTTGCCATTCCCACGCCTATAAGATGTGACTCATTCTAAACTACAATTAGGAATTGGTACAATTCAGCAAATGCCACCTTAAATTCGAACGAAATCTTGACAACGATACAGAGTGTTGTCTTATATTAGAAGGTAGAGTCTTCCAAAAAGCAACGACACTAAAACAAACGCTATGACTCTTGAAAATATCAACCCCAGGTAAGGGTGGAATAAACCGTTTCGTGTCATTGGAGCATGGTGAAAATAAGTAATTAATATGTTTAGGAACCTCCTTATGCATAGCTTTGCAGATCAACATAGCAAGTTGAAATTTCCTCAAAGACGATAGTCGCAAAATTTTGAGATTTATAAAGTCATCAGAGGTATGGTATGAACAATTTTTATCAACGAGTCTAACAACCCTTTTTTAAATAGATTTTAGAATTATTAATTGATTTTGAGAAGCACCTCCATATAACGTTAGTCCATATTCTAATTTGCTATGAATGAAAGCATAATAGAAACTTTGCCTGCAGTCCTCATTATGAATTTTTTTAATCCAGGCCAACTGATAGGTCGCTTTAGCAATATTGTAGAAAATTGTTTTGATGTGACTAGACCAAGTTAAATCGTTATCCACTGAGAGGCCCAAAAAAATTAGTTGTAGAAACTTCTTGTATAAGGGAGGCCATTTATATATAGCGTGTTGAGCAATAGGGAACTGTTTCTGTCTTGTTGTAATAATCATGAATTTGTTTTTTTTTTCCGGATGGATCTCCAAAGCATTAGAATCTGCCCATTGTGAAACTATATTGGCATAAGTCTGTAATTTCAGAAAAAAACAGACTCGTAATTCACATCAGGTACGTGGACGCATATATCATCGAGGAACATTTCACATATAGATCCACCAAAATGCAAAGGGAGATCATTAATATAGATCGAAAATAAAAGTGGTCCTAACAGGTCTCTGTGGAACCCCACGCTTTATTATACTTAATCTGAAAATTTGTTCATTTAAGGATACACTTTGCAATCTGTCAGACAGAAAAGAATAAATAAGCTGAAGACATGTAGGAACTAGCCCATAAAATGAAAGTGTTTTTTTTAAGTATTCTGTGATCAATCATGTCAAAGGCCTCTTTAAAATCAATGGACAGTTAATTACATCAGAATTTACAGAATTCAGCCAAAATTCATTAGTTCTTATAAGAGCAATCTGACAAGAATTCAAAGAACGAAGCCCTGATTGGTTCTCGATCAATAAAATGAATTTAGATAAATGATCCCTTATGAGTGAATACATATGTTTCTCTAAAGGTTTTGAGAGACTAGAAAGGAGTGAAATAGGCCTTTCATTCGATGGACAATTAAGATCAACATTCTTATGAATTGGAACGATTAATGCTCTTTTAAACAATTTCGGAAAATAACACTTAGACACAGAGAGAGAGAGAGAGAGAGAGAGAGAGAGAGAGAGAGAGAGAGAGAGAAAGACAGACAGACAGACAGACAGACAGACAGACAGACAGAGACAGACAGACAAACAGACACACAGAGACAGACAGACAGAGAGTGGAAGGAGGAGGAAATTACTTACTAGGAATAAGGGAAATAGATTTTAAAAAAGACGAAAAACTGATAAAGAAAAAGCGTAAATATAATTTTGTACCGAAAAGATATAATATTATACATTTTAAAAGTTTTTTTTTCCATTATCAGGGGGATGTGGAAGGGAGAGTAGGGAAACAGTGCGGTGAAATACGCGTAGAAAGAGGATGAAATAAAGAAAGGAGAGACTGAGAGGTAATGAGTGGCGGCAAAGAGAGAAGGAAAGGGGCAGAAAGAGGAAAAAAGAGGTATATTTTTTAACGTTTCTGGACCTAAAATCAAGAGTGAGAAGAATACAAGAAAAAATGGGGCTTGTGCGTCCTTGGAAAGAAAAAAATTCTTATACTGAGAGTTTGGCAAATGAAAGAAGACTCTGAGATACAGGAATAAGAAAAGGGACAGGCATTGTAGCAAACCTAGAATCTAGATAGATAGATAGATAGATAGGTACCGACAATGCGTTTACCGACCCCCGCGCTCCAAAAAGAAATATGTTACCAATGAATTTTTTCTGAACGAATTTCGAGACGTTGTGCAGACATTACAGACTTTAAGCAGCCAACGCGTAATCATGACGGAAACGTCTGTGGGTCTATTTTTAGAAACTGGTTTCATTATTTTTATAGTTTCCTTGACCTGCTTTCCCGATTTTCACGTACGCGTAGTGAGACACGATGCGTGTGCTTAAGGTCTCTATTGAGGAAAAAGTACACGTGCTTCACTGATATACCATCTGTGCCGGAGACAAAGAAGTTAATCTCCCTCCTTAATGAATTCGAACTTCAACAAAAAAAATCCACGTCGCGATACATAAAGACGGTCATACCTTGGACCTAATTATTACGCCATTTTCTGATAATTACACCAATAACATACATATCATCGACAAGACCATATCAGACTATTATTTACTAAGCGTCGACCTGAACACCCAGAAGCCCTAAAAAAACAAAGCGTTCAGTCATGTCTAGGAACTGGAAGACGCTGGAGCCATCAAAATTTTTTACTTAAATCCACGAGACCCTAAAACTTTAAACAACAGCACAGTATCAGCAGATTGTCTCGACAATGTTCTTCGAAGAACCTTGGACCAACTTCTACCACTGCAGGCTCAAACTATCTCACAACGGCCTGTTTCACCATGGTTCTCTTTATGCATCAAAGAGGCCAAACAGCATCGACGCAGAGCAGAACGACGGTGGAGGAAAACAAGACTCACCATACATCGCCCTATCTTCATGACTCATCGTCCCAAAGTAAACACAATCATCCAAAAGTGTAAACGGGAGAACTTTCTTCGCAAATTTGAAACTGTGACGTCAGGGAATCAACTTTTCATGCATATTGACAATATCCTGGGCCGCGAAAGAACAACGCTTTTACCCTCTGGAACGGAGATAGACCTTTGTGAACGATTCGTGGCACTCTTTAATGAATAAAGAGCTAATTTTCGACTTGAACTTGACAACCAGCCTGTATCCACACCATCATGAGATAAATTTACTGGAACAAATTTTGACAAGTTCAATTTAGGAATAGATAAAATTTTAAAGTTGTTAAAAAATTCATCCATCAAAACATGCGCTTTGGATCTAATTCCCACATCTCTTCTTTCAGTGCCTAGAAACTTTAGCCTCATTTATTGCAGATATATGTAATTAACCAATCACTTGCGACTTGCACCGTGCCATAATGCTATATAAACGCTATTGTAAAACCTATGCTGAAGAAACCAGGGCTTGATGAAGAAGCCCTAAAAAAAACTTGAAGCACATCTCAAATATAAAATTCTTGTCAAAACTTTTTTAGAAAAATTAGTTTTGAAACAGCTTCTTGAGCATCTGAACAAAAATAACTTGAATGAAGTTATCTAATCGGCGTACAAGGCGTTCCACAGTACGGAGACAGCGCTATTAAAAGTAACATCTGATGTCTTGGAACCCATAGACCGAAAAGAAATATATCTTATGACCCTGCTTGACCTTTCCGCAGAATTTGACACGATTGATCGTACCATTCTTCTCACACGTTTAAATCAAACGTTTGGTTTACCGGACACAGTGCTGCAATGGTTTGAATCATAACTATCGAATAGGACACAGTCGGTCTTTATTGGTGACCAGACTTCAGGAAAACTCCCTCTTGTTTTCGGAGTTCCTCAGGGGTCTGTGCTTGGGCCGATTCCCTTTACTCTGTATACGTCTTCAACTTCATCTATCACCAAATTGCATGGTATGTCTTATCACCATTATGCTGATGATACGCAAATGTATTGTACGAGCACGATAAATAACTTAGCATTGCTCCACTCAAAAACATCAATCTGTATCGAAAGTGTAAAACTAAAAGAGTGGAGGATGACTTACAAACTTAAACTCAATAATGATAAAACTGAAACCATTATACTTGGCAAAGATGTACATTTAATACCAACGACTCTGAAAACCAACAGTAACATCATACTTACAAGCAAACGCATACAAAATTTAAGCGTTTATCTAGATAACATGTCAATGTCCTCACACGTAGATAATGTATTCAGAGCAGCATATTTCAAAATTAGAAAAATGAATACAATCCGAAATT
>BMAT01000957.1:62116-73954 GCA_019649035.1 Elysia marginata | reverse complement strand
GTTTACTTATCCTTATCCTGGCATTCATTGATGCATCATTCAACGGCCATGACCAGAGTAACTTAAATGCATGATAATCTAGCACCCTTTACTGAAGTTTAGCAATAGCCGACTATCTGATAAACAATAGTATGTGACCAAAATATCGCTTAAAGCTTAAGCCGCAACGACAGTGGCACAAGTATGGTGATTAGTTTTGGCAATTTTATCTTTGGAAAATGAGTTCAACTCTTGATCCAACAATATACCAAGTCAGACGTACAATCAATGTACCGGTACTCATTCCTTACACTCTCCAGTCGCCCATCCCTAGATCGTTCATGGATGAAGTTTTCGGAAACTGCCTGCTGTTTGTGGAGGGGGCCGAGTGGAAGCGCCTCAGGGGAATTCTCAGCCCCATCTTCACAGCTGCCCGCCTCAGAGAGAAAGCTGTGCTCATTAATAAGGCTTCTTGCAAAGGTTAGTATTTACGGTTCGGTAGCTTCTTGCAAGTAAGGTGCGTCTTTACAACCAATGAGAAGGACACATGCACGTCTTTAAAAGAGCCAAATGGAAGGTTCATTTTACGCTTTAAGTGATGGTTTATTACTGTTATTTGTGCCGTCTTTAAATGAATCACTCTGGTTCATTACAGGAAATAGTTCTATCATTGGCGAGGGCCTTATTGTTAGGGCAATGTCAGAGCTTTTTATCGTTTTTTCCGCTGACTTGCACAACTGACTGCATTGAATGAAATAAATAAAAAAAACACTTAAAGTTAAAGTCGAATAATCTTTAAATTTATAACGTGGAAAGAACAGCGATGTAGCTCTCATGTCAAATTTAGCCTTGCATAGAAAAGAAAAAGATGTAGTATAAACTACACAGATTTTGCCTGGCTTTAAATGAGGTTGAAACAAACGTGCTTATGATTTTAGGTAGAGTAACTCGCTCATGTCCAATTTTCATTCCTGGAAAATAAGTTCAAAGCACGCCCATTACCTTTTTCAAGCAGTCAAAGGTAGTGAAATGCGGGCCCCAAATCAACGCACATGCACAAAATGTTTTTAGTCTTAAATCGTTATTTTAAGCCAGTATTATACAGAGTCAGCGTATTAACAATTTTATGGGCATCTCTTTATTCATTCTGTGAATTTTTCTTTCTTTTCGGTTATATTAAAAACAATGCTCTGTTCAAACCCACCTGAACATAGATCAGTTTTAAAATGAAGCTTTTCGTAACTACGCATCACTGCACTAGGTTTTCAATATGATAGAAAAAAATCCGCCTATTATCTTGTGCCAAGCCCATATTTTATTTATCCAAACCCCTTTCTCTTTAATTGTGTTTATCTCCTCTACTTTACTATAATTTGTTTTTGCTGCTGCTCTAGCTGTCAACACCCTGCTAGAAGCAGCTCACCAGAAAAAGCAGGTACCCATCAATGAGGTGTTTCGCGCGTTCACTATAGACGTGATTCTAAGTACGCTGCTTAGCGTTGATCCCGAGGGAAACACCGCAGCAACGGAACTCTTCAGAAAACACGTTCCCAAGATGATCCGCCCCTCTCCGTTCCGATTGAAGATGTTCCTTCTTTCTGGCATGTTCCCATTCCTGAGCCCTCTGCTTGGTAAGTGTCACAAACTCCAGAAATAATAAGCGAGTAAACGAAAAAAAAATCCTGATGCGAGACTTATGACTTATTTTAAAATCTTGAAAACGTGAAAAGTCGTGTGAAGAACGTAGAAAATGAGTTTATTCAACTCAAAACGAAGAAATCAACACGAAACAGTATTTACGCCCAGCACTAGTCGAAAATAATAACAGTGGAATTGCCAGTGTCCAGCATAAACAAATCGTAGATCTAACTTTTGCTAACAACTGCTCACTCTCTCTTCTATCCTCTCCGTTCTTTTTAATTAACCGCGCGAGCTTTAATTATAGGCAAAAGACACCCGGGTGTCCCCTCCAAAAATGTTAGGGAATGGTGACCCTCTAAACTAAGCGTTAGGGTTTAACCTTTCATAAATTGGCTACTACATAGTTACTTGCAAAACAGAGACAGAAACGTGCGTTTCAATTAAAACCAAAAGGCAATTCTAAAAGGCAGCTTTACATTTATTACTTTGAAGGACTAAGAAGTCAAAATAAAGAAATACAAATCGACTACGAGGGTCCCCGATACACAATACTTATCACACTGGCACTTGGCACGGGTACTTGACAGGGTGGCGTAAGTCCCTCTTACGTCCCTCTCCGCAGCTTCACTCCAAGGCCCCGAGTCCAGCAAGTACTCCAAATTTTATACACCCACTGATCCGCGCTCACTCATTAAAACTCATTCCCACACGAAGGTCAACGCATGCATACCCAGTCAATTTATACTATTAGCACAATCATCAAAAATATATTGACTCTCTCGCTACTGATAATATTATTACATTTTCTTTTTTTATTAACTCTTTCGCTCCCAACACACACTTCTAGAACACATGGTCTGGCTATCGCTCGAAAATTCTACCCTATGCAAGAAAGGTGGGGAAGGCGTGGCCTAACACTGCAATGACCCCCAATATCCAATCACAAGCCAAGTTAAAAATAAGTCACCCGAAATCACTCCTACGTCATCAAACATTATGTAGGCCTAAATGAACCAGAAGGTAGGAATGTAGATAAATGCAGAAGCTTAGACCTACACAACTAACTATGGGCGATCATTCTAGATTTTAATGAGTTATGAAAACCATAAGTTACTAATATTTACGAATACTAACACATTGCACTAAGACAGCAAGCGTAGCATTTATCTAGGCCTACATTGTACACAGCATGACCAAGGAACAAGATTAAAACAATCTCTAACTTCGTTACAGTAAGATTTTTGTTCATTCATAGAATGAATAGAGAAACTAGAATTTTAAAACTTGTTTTACGTAAGTCCATCTTATTTGGTCAGCTTTCTCTTTGAACTAAGGTATGTTCTCTCAGCTATGAGTTTTATTAAAATCGAAACACTTGACCGGTTAGGCTTTTGTCTTTGAAAGCATTTAATTCAGAACGACCATATTTTTTGTTCCTTAGCCGAGTCTGTCGTTATAAACCCTTTTCAAAGACTTGTAACTATACCCAACTTTGGTGGTGGCGCATAACACACAACTGTATAACACATTATGTTCTATACTTTGCCTACATGTATGTTCTAGACTTTGCCTACGTGTTGGAGAACCTCTTCCGCAGACTTTTTTTTATCTCTCTAGGCTTTCAGTGTCCATGAGCAAGTTTACGATCCTAATGAATTTAAAAATGTTTAAAAAATTTTAATTCTTTTGTAACCGGATTTTGAAGTCTTAGTTAAAGCATTCATATTAAAAGAAAATCATTGTAAACAATGCCTTTTCACTCCAACCTAGATCCGAATAGATTCAAATCATGTTAACTTTTTTATTGTTAAGTCATTTTTTTCTATCTTTTTTGCTCTGTGCTGAGCATAACATTTTGAGTTGCCGCCTCTAAGTTTAACACATTGAAATTTTGTTGATCAGCATAATGTGGCATTTGCAACGAAAATTTCTAATGCTGCACCTAAAGTAATTACATGTTATTTCAATCGCACTCTAAACATAATTAATATAAGATTTTGTCTTGTTGTATACTAAATAAATGCCCTTTTTTCTAGGTGTACTTAACGGGAGTTTAGCGCATCTTCTTCTTTCGAACTTTATACTCTAACTGGAGTTTTTCCCCTTTGCTACCTTCTTCTTTGTAAGTACTTGGAGATTTGGTTGGTTGTTTGAATTTTAGCGTCTCTTTTCAACTACAAGGTTATATCAGATACGGCGCTTAGGACAATTGAAAGCGTGCTGCCACACTGTAATGTAAGGAGCGCTTGCATACACTATACCCAGTCACATTGTCCTGACACCTGGCCGAACAGACTTAGCACTAAATCCATAATGCCAGACACTAGGGGATCAGCTGCTAATACCAATTTTAAAGTCCTTGGTTTGACTCGGCCGGGGAGCACTTGGGGGGATAAAACTTGCATTTTCTATTGAACAGCGTCGCTCCGCCATTCTGAAAGTTACTTGATCTTTAAACGTTTGCCATTTCATTGACTTTTTATCTCGTCTTTAACACTTAACATTAATTTTTACAGGAAAATTGTCGGACGAGTCGCAAGAAACGAGACATTTTTACGTCAACTTTATCTCTCAGATAGCTGAGAAGAGAGCAGGGGTGTCAGAGGGCACTTTTAAAGACTTCTTAGAGAATATGGCTGAAGCGGAGACAGAGGACACAGCTGAATCAAGGACAAAACTGACCTTTAAAGAGCTTGTCTCACAGGTCGGTTGATTTAATTAAAAAAAAAGAATTATATATTATTCTGTCCTCTCCTTTTGCCTAATTACTTTCCCAGTTTAGTACACTTTTTAAAGTTAGGCAATTTGTATATGTTCATTTTGATAATCGACATTTAAAGAAAGACTGTTGCACAAGTAGGCCGACAGTTTTCTATCTTCAACTTAACAAAAGTTTTTAATTATCAGTATTTTTAGAACAATTTGATAATTTTTTTTACTTATAGTGTTTTTTCTTCATAAGTTGCTTGAACAAAACATTGCATTTATGAAATTAAAAACGTTACAAAGTTTATTACTCATTTTAAAACTATTAAGCTCAAGTCCAACTCTAAAGTATCAAGTAAATGTTTAATGTAATCTCTTGCAAACAGTGCCCTGCAAATGATTCGGATGTCGCAAATTAAAAAAATATAATTACAAGGCATTGATATCATAAGCACTGAATTTTTCTCAGATTTCAAACATTAAAAGATGCATGAACTTTGAATAGATATCAGAATTTGTTATAATTTAAAACGTAGAGAAAAAAAATTTTCTTCAAAATAATTCAAATATCCGACATTGGACTGGTCGCAAGACAAATACAGTTTGGCTGAAATCAAGATTCCTTACTTTTGTGTCAATATTCCAGGCAAGTCTATTTTTCCTGGCCGGTAACGACACGAGCTCATTCGTTTTGGCAGTTCTAGCCTATCTTTTGGCGCGACATCAGAACATTCAGGATGCACTTGTCGCGGAGCTCAAGCGAGAATTGAGTACAGACACACCTAAAGATTCGTCGCTGAGGTTATCAAACGTGAAGAACACTCCCTTTTTGAACTACGATTCTGTGCAGAAACTCCTGCTGATGAAGGCCTGCATCCTCGAAACTCTTCGCCTTCATCCCGTCATCTCAGTCTTCACTAGACAGGCTCTCGAAAGCACTGAGATATCAGGCTACCCGATACCCGCTGGTGCCGGTATTTACATCCCCGTCAAATCAATCTGCAGTGATCCGGATTTGTATCCAGAGCCCGAGCTTTTCAAACCAGAACGTTTCCTAAAGGACCATTTGGAGAACCAAATGACGGATTCAGCAACTGGAGAAGCCGGTCTTGGTTCCTCTATGTTCTTACCGTTCGGCGTTGGCCCACGGAACTGTATCGGTATGAGACTAGGCCTGTATCAGATTATGATGGTTATGGCAGCCGTGCTGCGGAAAGTTCGCTTCGTCTCGGCGCCAGGAGAATTGAAGTTACCGCATGCTATCATGTTTGGGATCCCGCCATTCTCTGAGCCTATCATGGTAGAAGTGGAGGCCAGAGAAGACTTCTAGAGTCGTTTTTTCTGTGTGGGAGTATTTTGAGTCAAAAATTGATTTTATTTGATACTAGATCTTCGGGTTAGGCCCCGACCTACTTGGGGTCTGCACAAAAAAGCTGGCTCCGATCCGGTCTTGTTTGGACTGCCCATGAGGCCTGATTCACCAGTTATTTTTTAGCCATCTTCAGAGAGATAAAAATCTATCGACTTATATTTTGCGTCTTAGGTGTACAAATGAAGTTAGAAAAAAAAGGATTCAACATTTAAATTTAGTTTATTAACATTTGGTTTAACCATGAAATCAAAATTTGTCGCATAGAATTCTTTAGACGCCTTTTATACTTTCTAGATTTAGATTGTCATAGAAACTCAAGGGTCTTTTGAGTGATTGCGCATACTATCATTTGGTTCAACAACTTAAGTTTTATGAGATCGAGAATGAGCAGATACGAAGATTATAACGGAGATCTCCAAACAAAATATCTATCTAGATCCAATGAGTTAAAAAAAACTTTTAATGTGGAAAAATTAAACAGAACAATGATATAAATAGGTTAAAATCGAAGTCAGCTTCTCATTGGAATTTTCCCGACCTGTGTTTACTCTAGCTATCTAGATGCACCACTTAGCACAATAAAAAGAAATCATTTTTGGCGTTTCATGTTTGGATCTAGAACACAAAAAACAAAGAAAGAAACTTTTCTTTGCGTATACTTATAAATCTAGATCTGTCTTAAAAAAAATGGCCCTGCCGATCCGCAATTTTTTATAGCCTATAACCTGCGGTTGGTTCATACTAATACTATGCAAAAAGAATTTCGAAAATCCGTCTAGTAGTTTTTGCGCCTATTAAAAACACACACACGAACATATCCCATCGTCAATTTTATTATTATATTTGATCAAAACACATTCTCGGTGGGCTTTTTCCTCTATAACGTCATATTTAAATCATAAGAAGTTCTTAGATCTTTCCACAAAGTTTCCAGAGTTTCGTGTAATTTTTCGCGTTCAGAAGCTAGGGAAATGCAACTTAGGGTTATTCGCTGTTTTCTTAAGGCAAAATAAATTCTTTAGAAATTTGACGTGTTGAAGGTTAGGTAGCTGAAAGGCCCTTCTAATAAATACCTGAAGTAAGACGATCTGAAGCCAAGAGGCCTAATATTATAAGTCATCTTGGAAAGTTGAACTGAACTAGTTTTGACGTCGGCAGTGTTAAATGTGTGAGAAAATTATTTTTTTGTATTTTTCTATAACACATACTGCTGATTTTTTGGTTGCTTAGTTAACGTTAAAGAAGCTTTTGCTATGTTCCTGTCGCATGGAATTCTGATATGAATTGTAGGCCTATTTTACCTAAATGTTTTTATAATGGAAATTATTATCTTTACCTTTGACTAGACAGGCAGCATTAGTTTGTACCTATGAGGAATATGGCATTATGCAGTTTGACTTAAGTTATTTTCCATTTGCTAGAAAATGAACGGGGTCATGATCACCAATAGATCAAACTACTACAACTTTTACATAATCATGTAGATATAATAAAATATTGATTGGCCAATAATTTTTGTCGCTTTTTTATTTAGAGAAAGAGAGACATAGATCGAGAGAAAGAGATAATTTGATATGTTTTTTAAGAGAGAGAGAGAGAGAGAGAGAGAGAGAGAGAGAGAGAAGGAGAGAGAGAGAGATGTGATTAAGGAAGTACGAGGAAGTTTTAACATACTATCCTTAATATAATACACCAGTTCTACCTCAGTTTATCAAAGATCTTAATGGGTGTAAAAAAATTACGCTATTGAATTTTTGTTTGTTTGTTAATTTTTCATAACTCAGATCTGAATGATAGGTTTTCTGCTGTGTCAGTACAAAGTGTTGTTACCGATCAAAGGTGACAAGACATCTGATGAGGCAGCATCACGAAAATCAGTCTAGTTGCAGGGATATTTTGATTAAGAAAATAAGCATTAAGAAAATTCTCAAGGAAATTCTCAAGGAAATTAAGAAATGTATTTCTCCATGTCAGGATGATATGCAGTTCGCCTGTCGTGAGAAGAGAGGAGTAAGTGATGCGTTACTGGTATTCCTTGATAATATTTTAAAACATCTGGAAAAACCTAGAAGATACTGCAGACTACGTTTTGTTGATTTTTCATCAGCATTTAACACCATTCAACCTCACTTAATTATTTGACAGTTGGATGAATAAGGCCTAAATAAAAACCTCATTGGTTGGGTATTGGACTTCCTATCGCAAAGACCCCAATATGTCATGATTAAAGGGAGAGAAGTGAGTACCAAATCAGACATAATAATCACCAATACAGGTGCACCCCAGGGAGCAGTATTGTCGGCCTTCTTGTTCAAGGTATACACAAATAAGTGTCAAGTAGAGGGTCAAAGAAATGTTCATTTGATAAAGTTTGCAGATGATGCATGTTTCAAGGTTTAATAAAGGACAATGAATATCACTATAGGGAATCTGTTGCCTGGTTTGAAGCTTGGTGTGAAAATCATTTTTTGTTACTAAATGTAGCTAAAACGAAAGAGCTTGTGATTGATTTTAGGAAAGTGAAGGATCCTTTGATTCCTTTGTGTATAAAAAATAAAACTGTTGAAATTGTTGATGCTTAAAAATATCTGGGAACAACTATAGATGATCAGCTCAGTTGGGACATAAATGCTACAAGTACAAACCTTATTAAAATATCAATACACGGTTGTACTTCCTTCACAAATTGAAACAATTTAATGTTGACAACAGCCTTCAGTATTTGTTTTTTAAAGCAGTCGTGGAAAACGTTATTATTTTTTCTATTACTTGTTGGGGAGGAAATATACATGAAAATAAACAACGTAAAATCGACCAGGCCATTAAGAGAGCCAACAAACTTATAAATGATCCAATAGTTCCTTTCCAGGATTTTAACATGTTATATATTGTAAAGTGTCAGAAAAAAAATCATATCCATAAAGAATGACCCATCCCAACCTCTTCCAAACAAGTGAAACTATCCATAAGATCAGCTAGGCCTATTCTTTTGAAGTGCAAAACTGAACGTTAAAGGAAATTATTTATGCCATCTTCTGTAAAGCTTTTGTGAAACATTATGAAATCCTTTTGAAATGCCTTGATTCAGTTAGGTAAAATAGTGTGTTGGAAGGGAAAGAAATCGGGAAGTTAGTGTGAGGAATGGAGAGAGAGAGAGAGAGAGAGAGAGAGAGAGAGAGAGAGAGAGACTTTAATTGATTATACTTGTTGTAAATTGCTCTGTAACCAGTACAGTGTGCCAATTTGGACAACAAAGAAATTGAATTGAATTTGAATTGAAGCATTTTCTATTAAAAAAGTGTAAGATTTCAATAGAAAAGTTTTGGCGTAGGCTTTTATTGACAGTTTACAATTGCCTTTCATCATATACAATACATTAAAAATACTCTTGAAACAATGGCTAGAAATAGAAAATTCAATCAGGGAATACGGTGCTGATTTCTTTAGATCCTTTGTAGTATACACTCTTTTAAGTGCCTTTTTCTTTATTTTCTTAAGAATCGTTCGCACAGGTCTCCTGTCTTTCAAAAAACAATAATTCGGCTCATGATTAAAAAATCAAAATAAAGTTTTCATTCCTATAATAAGGAATAGATCTGCAAAAAGTAAATTTTCCGGCACTAGTCTTTTCATGGGATGGAACAAATATATATGTAGCATTGAGGGAACGAGAAAAGGCAACAAAATACTGGCTGAATACTGCGCTTTTGTTGATGGGTAATTGAAAACTCAGAGTTGCAAGCTAAATTTACAACCTGAGGTATTTCAAACTAGAAAATCTATTAGACAACCGTCAATGAACATTGAAAATTGAAAATGTCGATTCAAAATAAAACTGAATCGAAGGTAACAAATCTTTTTAAAATTGAAGTTAATGTTTTATATGAAGGACAGTTTTCTTAAAATAAAAACAAGTTTTTGTATTTATAGATTTAAAAGTCTAGCATAAAAGTTTGCGACAACTTTTCAGCGTCCTTTGGTTATACACATGATTTGCAACCAATTAAACTCAGCCGTATGTCGCATTTAAAAAAAGATATGTTGTATATTTCTGAGCTTTTAGGCGATAAAAAGTGGCATGAAATAATCAAGATTTTGCCGCAAAATATGACACTAGCCCTCCCCCCCCAAAAAAAAAAAAAAAAAAATAGAATATCTAGAAAAAGGGGCGTTTCCTAAATCAAATGTTTCCAGCTTTCGACTCATTCGGACTGGTCGCGAGACACGTCATGTAAAACGTTTGTTTTAACATGGCTCATTGAGCAATACGGCCACAGATGGTTTCCATGAAATACAGGTCATTTTCAAGTGCATTTTAAAATTCTGATTTGGCGCTCGCTACGCAGGTTTGCCTTACGGTATACCTTTAGGCCACGTTCAGGCATAGAGACTATAATGAGACTGACTCACCACCTTAAGTTAAAGCGCCTCAAGGCTGCTCAAAGGCCACCTGTGGCAGCCTCACGGCATATCTAATCTATGTAACAATACGTGCCCATATATTTCGCAGTGTCAGCCTTTCGATTTTCACAAGGGCCTTGTTTTTCGCGCATTCTGCGTGATTGCATTTCGTGTTATCGACGCGGTTTCGCGAATAGTACGCTGTGTTATTCACGATTCTTGTAAGATTAAAAAAAAACGTGCTCTTGTAAACTACTCTAGAGATAGATCATTTTCAAAACATCGATCTACTCTAGACACAGGGCTCCCGGAACAGGAAAAATTGACGCACTAATTGCAAGAGAGGAACAACAATTTAAACTACAGCAGGCTTTTACCAACCAAGGCGCCTTCTGAACTGAAGAAAGGCGCAAAAATTTTTATAACTACAAAATTTCACCAGGCATTGCACCATCTGAACTCAAAAGATCAACTATTAAAAAAAGGAACAGACCAATGCATCTTTTGAAATAAAGACAAGAGGAGCAATCAAACAGCCTGCACGTTTTTACGTTGTTCTTAACACATCCTGCGTGAATAGTACAAACTGCAGTTCTTTTCACGCATGCTGCAAGAGCAGCGTCTCGTGTTATTCTCGCCCCCTGCGTGAACCGTGAACGCTCTGGTTATTTGCGCATCTTGCCGAGCTTACTTTTGTTCCCCATAGTGTGTCCATGATTATAAACCTTGGCCGATCTGGGCCTTATATCTAACCTAATCTATTTAGTCTAGAGTGAGCCCACGCGGCGGTCTTTTAAGATTAGATCTAATTTTACCGTGTAAATTTTCTTTTCAGTTTCACTTCCCTTGATATTTTGCTTATTAACTGGCATGAGGCCGTTCTTGCATGAACCATAGTTACATAATAGTTCTAAAAAAAAAAAAACAGAAAAAAACGAATGGGTATGTTTTCTATCACTTAGTGTTTTTGTGGGCCTGTTTTTGAGGAATAGTGCTGGCATGCTTTGGTTTGTGATACATGTCTATATCATGAAGATGTGTATTTTGCTTGTGGGATGTTTCTCTTCAGTCTTTTACATGTTGCACAAGCATGCAGAGTACTTCAGTTTTTTTACCAGCTTTTAACTCGTGACTCGGGCTTATGATTGAGCTGCAAACGTTGGTCTCAAGCTGTTGCTCTGTCACTAGTGTCAGTGTCTTTACTCCTTCTCTCTGTCTCTTTTTTCCTCTCTGCCTTGATCCAGTTTTAATCATAAAATTGCGTTGTTTCAAACGGTACACTACAACATGAGTAAAAGAAAAAACAACAAAGAATCAAAAATAGTATCCGAGATATGAATCTACATTACGACGCAAAAGGTTCAGCGCTAGATACGATCTAGATTCTAAATCTAAGCGTGGCCTAAACTTCGTTTCGTTCAATTTTTCTGCCCCGTGTAAGCGCTAAAAAATTGGCCCAAAAAAGGATATAAGTCTTCGTTCTGATTCCACAGGGAAAATGTCAGCCTGATTTTCCGTTCTAAAATCTACTATGCGATACACATAGGGATACACATTTTAAGAATTACCTGCACCTTTGATACCTTACATCTGAAATTGATAAGCACAATCATAATACAGCGAGGTATGCGGGTGTGAGGAAATAACGCAGTGTAGTGCCGAAAAAAGTGCTTAGTTGAATCATGTATGAATTGACCGGCTCTGTGGCCTAGTGGTAAGACACTCGCTCAGAGATCGGG
>BMAT01000957.1:46274-59199 GCA_019649035.1 Elysia marginata | reverse complement strand
GTCCAAGTAGTCAGCAAGTCACTCACCCTGTTAAGTCAGCTCGGCGTCCATTGAATTTTACACATGCTTTGACTCAGCCTTCTTCCCTTGACGTTTCGTCGGATGAAAGCATTGAGAACCCATTCACCTCGGATTCTTCCAGCTTCGACTCGGACGAAGACGAAAAGGAGTTTACAGAACTTACGCCTGTTTGACGCCTACAACCAAAGGAATAACTTCTGACAGTCATGATTTTCAAAGTCTAGGCAATGAGATAACAAATCCAGCACAGTCTTCTTCTATTTCTGAAATGGTAATGTCAGTGCTCGAGGAGGTAGCTGACCTCATCCCTCATCCTCTTTCACCTCTTCCAGAAAGTCCGCCTCCAATCTTGTCATCTCCATCATCAGATGTAGAAGCCGATGCTGTTATCGATGCTCATCCACCCCCTCCATCTCCAGCAGTAGAGTCAACACAGCCAGAAGTCTGTGCATGCAAAGATAAATGCTTCACAAAGATTGACCAGATGAGACAAGAACGTGTAAATTCTGAATACTGGGACAGAACTTACAACGAACGGAAAGGTTGGATTTTTAACCACAGTTCGATCGCATCACCAAAGACGCCTGTTGCAAACAGAAAACGAAGACAGTATTTCTTAACCAACCAATCTGGGGTCCAGATTAAAGTTTGTGCGGCATTCTTCCTGAGAACACTTGGCTATTCATCAAATTCAGTGATCAAATGTCTTGGAAAGTCATCCCCATCTGAAAACAGCTTCGTTCGTCCTGATCGGAGAGGCAAACACAAACTAGCTCATGCTTTCTCTGACGAAGTCCTTAAAGTGATCAATGAACACATCGAATCATTTCATCCGACATGCAGTCACTATCGACGAAGCCATGCTTCTCTTAAACGCTATCTTCCCCCAGATGTTACTGTATGTTACATGCACAGTCATTTCGTAGAAAAGCACCCAGACCTGCAGGTTGGATATGATTCATATCGCAAACGGGTTGTTGCGAGGGGCATTTCTTTTGCAAGACTTGGAGTTGAAGAGTGCGAGCAGTGCATGGCTTTTAAACTGCACGAATATTCGCCCAAACTGCGACCCATGCACAATTCAATTGCAGCATAAAACAAACTACACCAGCAGTCGTATCCACTACAAGAAGGATGCAGAGAAAGACCCCGAAGAGGGAACAACGATCTATGTTGCTGCAGACATGCAGGAGGTGATAATGTTGCCATCAATGCCTGGCGTAAAATCTTGTGTGTTTGTCAATCGTCTTGTGGCATACCATGAAACATTTGCCCCTCTTGGAAATCAACACAAGAAAAAGTCCACAAAACAGGTTATGTCCATTTTGTGGCATGAGGGTATATCTGGGCGCTCTGCTGCAAACGTAACATCTGCCTTCATCAAAGCAATCTCCATGATGGCTGAGGACGCCAAAGATATCGTCATCTGGTGTGACAACTGTGCCGCACAAAATAAGAACTGGACCTTATACACGTCGATTGCCAGATTCATGAACAGTAGTGCAGACTTCGTGCCACAAACAGTGACACTTAAATTTCTGGAAACTGGGCATACTTTTATGTCTGCAGACTCATTTCATGGACAAGTGGAAACAAATATGCGTCGCAAGAAAAATGTCTTTAACTTCCATGATTTTATGACGGTACCGGTAATTCAGACTTGTGGTGGTTCACCAAAAACAGTAGAAATGCAACCCCAAGATTTCACTGAATGGGACAAGCGTGTAAGTGGAGGAAAAACTGTAAAAGTGCCACTTCTGAAATAAATTCAAGAGGCTAGATTTTGTTTGGGCTCTAAAAACTCTTCTTTAAAGTGTCGCACGACGACGTCAGTTTCCTAGAGTGTGACTTTTTAATGAAAAAAAAAACCAAAGGGAGATTGAAGATGCTTATAACAAACCCAAGACTAGATCAAGGCCACGAGGAATACCAGGATGGAAAAAGACTAAGCTTATTGACACACTTGAGCACCTCATGCCTGAACCCAAACGTGCCTTTTGGAATGCCATCCAAATAGACGACCAGGTTGCTGATCTCACGGATATTGGCTCCACAGAGGATATTTAATAAAGTCGTAAAGTTTGTTTTAAAAAGTTATTGTTTACTGAATAAGATAGATCCGTCATGTAATTTTCCCTTTTTCTTTTAACAATAATAAGTGTTCAACTGTATTTTGAATTCACAAATGTAAAACGTAATCGTGGTAAAATAAAGTTATAAAATAAACTCATTGGCGTTTCTAAAAAATACGCAGGCGATATAAGTGTCTGGTTTTAAACAAAAACAGGTGTTTTGTGAGAGCAGGAATGTGTGGTAGAGAAGTAACCTCTAACCCTAAAGGCGTTTTGTCAAATCATTGTCATTACGGATATGCCCTTAACTAGCTTAAGGCGTTCTGTCAGAGCATTTCTAAAGTATCGCAACGAAAATAATTTGACAAAACGCCTTTAAGGTAATAAAATATTTATTTATCACTTTTAATGATCAAAACTCAATATAAAAACTTTTAAATACAAAATCTCTGCAACTGTCCTGGAAGAAATGTTTTTTAGCCAAAGATTTTGCATAAATTAATCAAGAAACTAAATCGCAATTTTCTCAGTTCAACGTTTTTAAGTTAAAGGCGTTTTGTCAAAGCACGGCAGAGAGTAGGTGTATATGATTAGGTTCTATAAAAGAGACTAATAATTACACAAGTATAAGACACAGCCTCCTTGATCTTTCTGACAGATTTGGATTATTCCACACTCTTTCTGAGAGCCGACACAGCGCACTATTGCATGCTGTTTAAATATTTCAACAACACAAATTATAAAAAAAAAGCTATAGGAAGTAGTAAAGTTCATCCTAGCAACACAGGTGTGAGGTAAGCAAGTAACCTATGAAAGTACCATTAATTTTTGTACCTCTGCGTTTTCTACATTCTTTCTCTACCTTGTCGACAGTCGACGCCTAATTTTTCTGGATCCTTATGGTTGAAGGGTTTTCAATGAGCTGTACCAATGAAGCACCTGCTCATGGAGGTGGAATGGTATAAGGAAGGTAGAACTTCTCTTGATGGCCAAAATGAACTTGTTTTTATTGCATTGTTTTGCAGTCATCTGACTGGCCAATGATATTCGAATGACTCTCTGATGCATCACCCACTTTTAGTGCTTCTACAGATTCAGATTTTCAGCAGAACAACGTTAAAGCCATAGCTATGTCGCAAAGTTTACCACTCACAAGAGCAAAACATCAGTACATAACCTTGAACCCAACTCCCTAGATCGCAATCCCATCTGGAATATGCTGGACTTCGAGATAGAATGATACCCTATGCGACTTTCAAGGAACTTTTTGTGGCCTTACAACATGAGTGGAGAGTAACCTCATCATTGATGGTTTTTTTTTAATCTCCAAATCAACTCCAGGATGCCGAGCAAAATTGGTCTATAATAGGGACCATTTGCAACACTGAATACCAGCTATCTTTGTCGTAACGACGAGCTGCCCTTGCCTTTCTTGTCCTTCGAATTTAGCTCGTAAATATTGAATATATTTATTTTGATGCACTGTTACTAACATTCTTTGTACATTTTGAAACACGTGTTTTGTTCTTGTGTGTTCTCAGGCACTTCAGAGAGAAGATTGAGTTTCTTGTTTTTGAACTGTATTTAACCAATGTTTCGAATTTCAGATTGCGTTGTCATTAAGTTTCAGTCCTGGAAGCAGTTGCAGTAACTCTGTTTTATGACCATGTGAAATTGTTTCCGATCCCAGCCATATTAATTTTAATGTGTGCTTAAACGTCCAGTGCATGCTCATGATTTTAATGTTATATGGCGCGCATTGACCTACTTTTAAGGTTTTTACGCGAGGCAAACGTGAAAAAGCAGAAAATATACCTTTATCACACTTTGTCTTCGTGTCTAGATGAAACTTTTTACAGCAGGGAGTTTATAACATGTGGCCGAGTTGAGTCACCATTTCCTATGAGTATTTGACTCATCTATTGAATTAAAACGAGCACTGGCTCATTCTTGGACACTTGTATTGCGGCAAAATACAGGAACTGCATCCCCATAATAGCAGAACCTATTGACCGGCGCTAATGCATCTCTACGTTTTTTTTTAAACATGAATTTAAATAGGATTAACCACCATTATTATCAGAAGCGAACTGAAACGAGATTAAACTCATGGTCGATTGAATCAAAGAAACGCAACAAAAGATCTCATCAATAAAATGAACGATAAGCTCCGGTGCGAAGCCACAGACAAATTATGAGTGTTGTATAATACAGTTCAAAAGATCATCATTATACAAGACTCAGAATGCTTTTATGACCGTTTGAGTCAGAAGGGGTTGACAAAAAGTAAAGCTCTGATGGGATTTAAGTGCATGTATATAAAGGTTTTAGAAATGTGCAAGGATTATTTAAGTTCAGTACGGCCTTGGTAGCGGATCAAATCGTGAGAATGTGAATAGACCGTAATTATATCTTCATTTCCCTAAAGGCTAAGTAGGTAAAGAATAAATTGTAAATTAGCAAAAGTGGATAGAAATGGAACGTTTAAAGAGACACGATTTTTAAAGAAAATTATGACAGAATAAGTTTATTTTAAAAATTATTTCAATCGGTCTGACCTATTAACAACTTGATAAACACAATGTCTTCCGCATTCCTCCTTGAAGAATGCGCGCACCTTTGTGTGACACGATGGGAAAAAATTAATGCGAAGCTTAAATAACACGCTCTCAGAGCACTTTTGATAAACTACTCCGCACCAAGAGATAGATCAGAACCATTGGTATTTTCTAATAATCCAATAACAAAATAAACTTTTACTTGTTTTACTTTCCGATTACTTTTGTTGGAGTAGGTAAAAAGATTGAATGGAATTTTTAAGCTGAACATAATGTTTCTACATTTTACCACCCTTGTCTCCAAATTTATAATCATTCTGTTTGTCTTTCTGAGAACCTTTCTGTCAATTTATCTATGCGTCTGTCTATTTATCTATCTCCTTGGTTTCCAGCTCTTCTCATTTTCCTTTCACTTCCTGTTTCCTTCACCTTATTTGCCATATCTCTCTCATATTCTGCTCTAATTTTACATCCCTTCTTTTTTGTCTTCGCACCTTTTTTTAGCTTTTTTACTTTAAAAAAATCTATTTTACATTTTAATTATTGCTTTTAGTTTTGTTCTTTTAATGGTTCTTGCCTAAATCTACCCATCGATGCGGAATTGTGTATCAATGGTGGTCTAAGTGCGTTTTTTTTTAAAAGCTGCGTAATATTTGTTCCCATCGAGCCACACAAGCAAAAAAAATGCCTAAACTGCAAGAGACATTGCGAGAGAGATTGTATTTTCCAAGATGAACGTAGATTAAGGTCAGAACTATTTTAAGGTACCCTTCAAAAGTAATGGATTTTTTACCTCTCATGATATTGAGATTCTCAACCAAAGATGGCCGATAAGTTCTGAGTAAACTGTGCACTAGGTCATTCTACTTCATAAAGACAATAGGCTGACAATTTTAGTTTGCTTAAAAACTTTGTCTTTGTTGGAAATGGTTTATGTTAAAGTAACATACTTTCAGAGTGATATGAGAAATGTATCAAATTTGGGAAATACTTCTTTGTTTGCTTTGGCTGCTGCTTAAGCTATAATCGTAGTTGCTGTTCTTGTTGATGTTGGTGTTATTGTTGTTGTGCTGGAAGTGGTGATTGTGGTATAAAAAGCAACACGATAGAAGTTTGACATCGGTAAAATATCTAGCAATAAAACGCCCCACGCTAGCTTTTTAATATTTCTTAAAGTAATTGAATTCCCTCGAAAAACTATTTTATTTGAAAGCTAACACAAAAGAACAATAAATCTATGGGCGAGAAGAGCAATGCACATTGAACCTATGTATTTTTTTTGTGTTAATTTCAATTCCATATCGGCTGTGAATCATACTGCTGTTGGATTTAAGTACAGACCAAGCAGAGCACCACAGGTGTTAATGCCTTGTGAGATTATATAACACTGCTATCTATCAGTTTTATATAATTGCTTACTATATGACTTCAACATGGTCTGACACTACATATTATTTTAAAACATTCACTGACGAAAAAAACGGGAATCTCTAATAAAGTAGCTTAATGAACGTGAGCCATGCCCTCCCTTGCACAGCCACTTACCCACCACACCTTCTAATTTATCTTTATTAACTTTCCTGCGATCAGTTTAATTAATTTAATGCTTTTAAAGTGTTAGTTCAAGTTGTAACACGTCTGTGACACCGAGCCTCTGCGTTCTAACTATTGATTGTAAATAAAAATATTGAATTCAACTTTAACACAACGCTGCATTTTGCTCTTTGAACCAGACAGGAATCATCAAAATTTGCACAAAACTCCACCTCTTACTACGTTTACAAAACTGTTTTTCTGTTGATGCCAAATTGATTTTTGAAAGACAGCTTACATTTGTGGTAACAAGCTAAAAATTTATCCTATTTCGTGTTTTGAAAATGTGTGTGAAGTAAGTGTTAAGTACATTGTTTTACAAGTTGTGGGCAAGGATGAGAATATTGGTAGGTATTAAAAGCCGCACCAAACTTGTATTTGAAGATAATTGCAGTTTCTTAATCCTTAGCATGATCACAGTGTATCATTACCGAAACCTCCTCTATTGATACTCGCCGTTGACACTACTGCCACCAATAACATGGCTGATGTTTTTGTTGAAAAAGCCTCCCTTAACTAGTTTTCAAGTTTCACTCACATACTAGTTCAGATCCGGCCAGTCCAAGCTGTTTCTATCATAGGACCGGCTCACTGGGCCTCGCGGTAAGACACTCGCTCAGAGATCGGGAGGTGCGGGGTTCGATCTCCGGCCGAGTCAAACCAAGGACTTTAAAATTGGTATTAGCAGCTGATACGCCTAGTGTCTGGAATTATGGATTTAGTGCTAAGTCTGGTCGGCCAGGTGTCAGGATAATGTCACTGGGTGTGGTGTATGCAAGCGCTCCTTACATAACATTGTGGCAGCACGTTTTCTATTGTTCCAAGCGCCGTCTATGATATAACCTTGTAGTTGAAAAGAGACTTTAAAATTCAACCAACCAACCAACCAACCAGTAGATAGGGCTACAGCACACAGCAGACTTTTGAACCCATTATGTGTAATCTGGACAGCGATGTCAGGCTTTAAGAGGACTGCTTTTCACTTCCTCAGTCTCACTACCATGTTCTTCATATTCTCTTGAATACGATCTTTTAATAATGACGCGTCGGATTTTACATTGAAGATACACTTTTGATTTAGATCTGTTGTTCTCTTTTTTGGTCTTAGATGTCGATCTCGTCATGAAAGTAAAACATGTACCCAAACAAATCCCTTATACCTCCGTTTAGACTACAAGAAATCCTAGTATCTATGGGTGTTGATTTCTAGAGAAGGAACGCTACTCTTGTTTACCATTAAATCTCATTTGCTATAGACATAAACGTATTATTTCTATTTAAGTTCACCTATCTGTCGGTCATCGATGTTCGGTACGTCTGCATTAAGTAAATAACTGAATAATTCTTGTGTAAAAACTTCGCTAGGTTTCCAGCATAAAATAGAAAAAAAAACTCGGCTTTCTCGCTTGATCTTTTAGGAATCGGCTTTACAGCCTCTTTTTTAGCAGATGTCTTATAAAGAACGCTAAACACGAAATAAATAAGAAAAAAAAACTGCTGAAATGGAACGAATCAATTATCTAGCTTTTTGCGGTTTGGGCTGCCATGGCGAAATCTATGAAATACATAAATCTTTCTTAGGGACATACCACGCGCTTGGTATTCAATGATCCTACATGAGTGATTTGTTTAAAACTCGCCTTAGATTTAGTGATTGAAATATTATAAAGGTATGAAATTAACAAAGGAGAGAAGTAGGCTTTTTAGCGGAAATGCCCGAAATGCCTGCCTCTTGTATGATTCGAACCTTGGACTTATAGATGCATCGACACCCACAGCCTTGCCACTCAGAGAAATATTGCTTTTACCATGTCACCACTACACTCCTTTAGATTTAGTGAGACGTTTAAAAAATAAATGTGTTTCACTCGAATTCTTTATAAACTATCGCAGTTTTTGTGCTTCAAAGCCTTAGTTTCAGACGCAAGAGATAACCTTATCACAGACCCCAATAAGAATAAAATATGTATCGCTAAAATTCTATTTTAATTATTTGCTTTTATTGAAAGCTGTGACACAAAGATTCTGATTGAACAACCACAAATTAGTAATATTTCAGCGCATTGATCTTCAAATAACGACTTCATTATTAAAAAGTCTTATGACTCCAAACGAAGAATTTCAATTGTGGTCTGAAAACTTGCAAACGATTTAGATTAACAGCATTTTTTTGCTAGTTTTCTGCGAAAGGATCTATGCCGAAAGTCAATGGTTACATGTTGCTTATTCTTACACTTGGAACATTGTTAAAGAAAATAATGATGTGCTTCTTCAAATGAATGTGAGGATAACTGTACACAAGACTTTTGTTGTGGATAAAAGAATACTCAGAGATGTACGGCTCGAGTGGTAAGTAAATAACCTTTTTTTCCCCTTTTTTATTTCAATATTTTTTACTTTAAAATCTTTAATTTTGTCAATAGCCATATTTGCCTCGCATCGAGAGTGAAAGAGTCGTATGTTGCAGTTTTCACCTGCAAAAGTATCGCAGATTTAAATAAGATATTTTCCTAAGCTTTCATGAAGTTATAAGTATTTTGTGGAAGGATAATAAAACTTTCAATGTTTGAAATATAGATAGATAGAATAAAAACTAGACCATTATATGGTGATTTCACTTAAAAGAAGTTCCTATTCCTGACTGGTTTTCACCTGGACGCGAAGCAGCAACGATAAAATAGCAAAGCGAACATCGGATGGGTAGAGATATATAAAATAATATGAACTATACAGAGGTGGGAGGCTTATGAACGTCGAAAACAGGAAAGAAGAGAGGCGGGATACATATAAAATTATAATTTTAGAGAGACCTTGAGAGAGAGAGAGAGAGAGAGAGAGAGAGAGAGAGAGAGAACAGGGATACTCTGAACATTGCAACATTGCAGGGATAAAAGGCGCAGATACTCAGTGAAAATTGTACGTCGAAGTGTTGGCAAACTTTAAAAATTGACAGGAGAGGATGATTTATTGACTTCAAAGTGGAGAAGATGATTGAAACAGTCAAATCATTGGAGTATAGGAAATTGGTAAATAGATCGAATAGTTCCTAATATCCATTAATACATTAACACAAACGCAGCAAACCGAAGGCTCACAACAGTGCTCGCGAATACCTAATATACCATACGCGAATTATATTTTAAATTGAAACATACGTAATGATACACGTATAGAAATTAAGAAAGGAACAATACCAAACATATAACGGAACGGGAAATAGCCAATTTGAAGCCCTCTGACCCTGCAAACTAGACAGTCAGTAGATACCTTTTGAAAAACGGAGATAATATATGGTTGAATACATTTCTTTTATTTGAAGGGCTTAAATTCTGAGTTAGTCTGAACAAGGTGCACCTGGTTTTTTCTGGCAACCCCACAGTTATTATAATAAATATTATTTTCACCACACATTTATGTAGTCCTTTATCACAATCTTTAGCATCATCATCATCATCATCATCATCATCATCATCATCATCATCATCATCATCATCATCATCATCATCATCATCATCAACATCATCATCATCATCATCATCATCACTATCATCATAATCGTCATCACCATCATCATAATCGTCCTCCTCATCATAATCATTATAGTATAGTATAGTATTATATATCATTATCATAGCATCATAATCCTCATCATTATCCTCACCATCACCCTATTCCTTATCATTATCCTCACCATCACCCTATTCCTCATCATCTTTATTTAACATCATTGTCAGACTTATTCATAATATTATCATCAACTTCCCCGAAAAAAGTAGAACTTAGAAACAAGTTTGACTGGAGCTAGCTAGACTCATTGCAGGGGATATTTTCAGCGCCCTGAAGAATAATCTAAAAGTTAATAGCGAGACTGACAGTAGCAGCAATTAAAAAAATTGAAAAATTTTGATTTCGTATAGACTTTTTTCGTACCGACTCTTCAAAAAATGACACCAGTCTGGTCTCTGATTGAAATTAAAACCTATCAGGTCGTGCTAATAATATTAATAACAACACCTGTTGTTTAGATATACGGGTGTATACCATCTGTCGCATAGACACCAGCAGCGCTTCTATTGTTAGATTAAAGATCAAGGTTGTCTACATCATGAAAATAATATCACAGATGAGAGGCTAGCCAGAGCACAACGGTGAGAGACAAAAAATTCCCAATTAGCAGCACAAACTTATAGATCGTAAATATTTTATTTGATAAGAAATTTTCCAGATACTTGGAATCATTAGTCTCGTTATGATCATAAAACTTCCTTTTTTGGTTTCATTTGAGTGGTCCAAGTTACTGTTTTTCTAGTGTTAGATTACGAATGTTAAATGACACATTGCGGGTTCAATTTAATAAATGGCAAGACATCAAGCACTTCAATACTATTATTAGTAACAATTAAAAAAGTAACATCATTATTGTTTTTTACCTCACATACAGGATATTAAAAACTTCGGTAACAGTGATACTCTATCTTGTTTGAAAGAAAAAGTGCGGGCGATGCTTTTTACACAACTACTCCGGCAGTATTGACTGCCATTATCCGGTTCCACAATTCACATTAAGCTTGTCTCTATAACATGTCAGAGATCTTCAGATAAACATCTACCAATCTCATGCTATTGTTATAGGCCATACATCGCACACGCACCAGGTTTCAATGGAAACAATGACTAGTCGTCGATCACTACAAGCACAGTATCAGACGATGGTCTGCTCTGTTAATGTTAGCAGTGTTGTGTCCTCCAGATAGAATATTAAATGTGCCTAGTACAAAACTGCCGTTCGGTGGTGTAACTGTGTTCAAGGTTTCTGTTCTCTATTATAAGTGATTTTCGAACAGATGTAATTCGATTTTTCGCCAAATAAATATGGATCTGAGCGCACGTTAAACGATTAGAACTAAAATATGGTTATAAATACTTTACTAAGCTTGTTAGTTTATATGTTTAGAAAAGTGACATCATTGCAAGCTCCAGTTTTTGCCTAAAAAGTTTATATGCCAAGTGTAGCTTGCTTTATGTGGACAAATCAATAGATTTAACTTTCAGAAGCGTGTAACATGTTATTTTTGTAGTAAAATGTGTTTAGTTGTCTTGCAAGTTTTTGTAATGGTAACAAATTTTGTAAATCTAGGTTTTCGTAGATTGTCACTGACACAAAACTTGTGTACAAAAAAAATGTTTCAATAAATGCATGGTCACAGTGTATCACCAATTGGTACAAAGTTTGGGTTGACTTTTAACACCAGGTCCTGAAACAAACAAGGTGAACGTGGTATAAGCAGGGCACTTAATTTCTTGCCTTTGAATAACCTTTTATTTTCTTTCGTTTAATATGGTAAAATAAAAATAATGTTTTCTCTTCATACTAGAAATTTCATCTTAAAGGTTATTTAAAATAATGTTATGTTTAGTTTCATAAAGCTCTCATTCCAAGCAAATTTGAACGGTTTATGCGTTAATTGTCTTGGTTGAACTATGAGTCTTTATGAAAGCGTGCTATTATTTTATGACCCCTTTAGAAATTGTTTTTCTACAGCAATTTTCAGAAATTCATTCCACGCCTTTTTTCATGTGATATTATATAATTGGTAATAAGGGTCTCTAAACAATGCGGGAGAAAAAAATTGCGAAGGATTTGACATTAGACTATTATTACCATCTCTTTCTGTGCGATTTTACACAACAAAATATTATAGGCTTGATAATATTTTACAATGTGGTAAAATTTTCGAGTTAGCTGACTGTTTATAGTTAATAACGATATAACAAAAGATAGATACCACAATGCTCTCTAACACTATCAGTATATTTTTGTCAGTTTATTATGGTCACAAACTTGAGCATTGTTATTTTTTTTAGCAAAATAAAATCCAACGAAGTCCCATCACGTGTTAAATGAATAGGAAAGAATTTGTATGTGCTCGAAATATTTCACCTACATTAATTTGCAGCTAGCGGAGCGTAGAGTGTTGAACTTCGACCTGGGGCTTCGCTGAAATTATGCGACAACATAAAATTTGGTAAAAGACAGTTCCAATCCCCTAAGCAACCGTTTGCCGCCATGAACTCAAATCTTCCGTTGCTAGGAAAAACTCCATGTAGAAATTATGATGGGACACCCGCCTCAAGCGAGGGGAATGCCCTTAAATATCAAGAGAGAAGGAAACCTGTGATTGCCTTGTATCCCAAACAACGAACGCCAGTTGAAGGTGGATTAAACAAAAACCCGGAGAGCGAATATGGTTATCTCCTTTCCAACAATGAAGGTAATTTTGGTCACTTTCAATCTAAAAGAAAACGAATCCACAGCCATATGTTGGGTACAAATTTGAAAAGATTAAGCATTTGAAAGTTGTGACATCTGTGTCACCTGAAGCAAAACTAAAGCTCTAGTTGTAGAATTTGATGAAACAACGCGGAGGTACTATAAATACATCCCTATGTAAGACTAAAATACTAATAAGGCAAGTTTGATAAAAAGCAACATCTCTATCAGCCCTGATTTTTAAAATGTTCATCATCATCAACATCCTCATCATCCTCATAATAGTTATTATTATTATTATCATCATCATCATCATCGCATCGTTATCGTTGTGATCGTTACCAAACTTGCTATTACTGCTTCCGTTACCATCTGATTTTAAATCTTCATTATAAACACTGCTATCTTAA
>BMAT01000957.1:23829-43966 GCA_019649035.1 Elysia marginata | reverse complement strand
ATTGGTGTTTTATCACCATCACGTTACACTGCTAAGACATAAGTCGCCTCTACAAAGACTTTTGTCGCCATTTTTTGTGATTTATTTCTTATAAGTTGTTTGTATTAAAAATATTTGAATCTTCTATTATGTTAGTGAAACCTTACCTGCCTTTGAAGTTAGATTTTTGGTCAACGTGATTCAGTACCAAAAGGATTTCGCATCAAAACAGTTTTTGCAGAACTGTATTGACGAATTGGTGCAGAAGCCGTTTCTTAAAAAAACAGGTAGTGGGTGACATAGTGAATTCTCGTCGAATGTTTTTTTTTTTCTTTCTTTCATGTTACATTATCTTTAACATCGAAGCAGCCTTAAAATAGTGGTTAAGTTCTTCGCTATGGAACTCCTTTTTTATAAACGCAGTAGCGACACCATGAAAGCCACGTTTCTTTATGTGAAAAGACGTTGAATAGTGAAGCTAAAATAAGTCAATGGTCGGAATCATACCAAAGACAAGCAAGTTTTTGTCTTCTTCATTTTTCGCCTACTTTAATTGTCAACTACTTTACCTACCACAAGTTGTAGAATCCTTCCCTTTCTAAAGCAAAATGATAAAACTTTTCCTCTTTTCCAGCTCGTCATGACGGGCATGATGTTGGGTTCAAGTTATTGGGGGTCCATCACCGATAAATACGGTAGAAGAACGGTGAGGTATTTCAAGGAGAAAAACTTATGCTTCTTCTGGTGTCATGTCAGACTATGATATAACATTATTACTTTCATTCATTTAATGAAGTGCAGGGCTTTACACCCAATCATGCAAATTTGAGGAAATACCAATACATTTTTAGATTATAAGGTATATATATTTGACTTTATTTTAGCTTTGACTTGCTTATTTATTTTTATTTACATTCGTCAAAAACAATGATTTGGTAAAGTTTGATCGCTGTTTACTTGCAAGATCACAACTAACATGTTATGCAGAAAACAAGATTAAGTAAAACGCAACATGAATTAAAGAACCTTTAATTCGGTAGAATAACTAATTCATTTATATAGGTAAGATCTTACATCGCTTTTTTAAAAAGACTTCTGAATGATGAGAGTCCAAAAATATTGAGAGCGATTGTGGTGGAACCCCCCCCCTCCCCCCGTCCCTATAATAGGATGAACTGTACAGCATCAACTGATCTACGATGGCTTCTCGGGATGTAATTGACAAAGTTAACCAGCTTAACTAGTTGCTATTACTAATTCGCATTAGAAGTGTATAATATGATTTGACACCCGTCAGTGAAGCGTAATGGTTGTGTCTTCAAATTCAGCGTTTAGCGTAGATGACGCTGTAACTAATTTAGAGTAAACCGTTGGATAAAAATCATCAGTGTTACAAAGAATATCAAAATTTCACTCTTTTGACATCAGAAACGCTATTCACTTTTATGTGGATGTAAGAGATTATACAGACTGGCTAGGGAGCAAAACAAAATGCACGGCCCTGACGTACATCAGAAGCAACTCATTTCTCTAACTAAGAAGTAGATTCTGTGTTGTCAAAAGAAGTACTGGTGAGCTAGAGGTTTTCTGAAGATCCTCAAAGTTAACATGCATAAACAGAAAAATTAAAAAAAATTTCCTCCCTTTGATTCCTTCTATTTTTCCACAGGCTCTAGCCTTGGCCACAACCCTGATTGGCTATTTCGGCTTCCTGTCAGCATTCTCTCCCATGTACACGTGGATGGCTATTATCAGATTCCTAGTGGGCTGCTGCTTGGCTGCCTTGCCTCAAACGTGCGTCTGTAATACACGTGGTAACTGGTTCTACACAAAATTGCCATTTGTAAAAAAAGATCGTAAAATGTTTGCTTTTTGATGGTTGCAAAAATATATTATCAGTTTTATTAAAATGCCAATACGCTGTAGCTCTTATAGTTATACGGTACACCCCTTTATATTGCCTAAAATTTTATCCGAAAAGACCTCATGGTTACTAAATTGAACAACAGCCATTATTGTTTAATCTGTCGGTTTTGTTGGAGGAATCATAAGCAACAGATTTCTGAATGTATCACATTTCAAATATGGGGTGTACATGACGTCTGTTGAACATGAAATTTTCAGTCATGAACTGAGCTCTATTTGTCCGATCTGGACGGGCATTCAGCTGGCAGCCTTGATTTAGCCCCGCCCCCTTCTCTGTAAAGTCCCGAAGTCTAGCCCTGAGTGGATGCTAGTGCTACCCGCACTATACAAACGCTAACTCGTTTTATAAACGAACACGTTCTGGTGCGGTTTATTAAACAATGTTGAAAACATCCTTTATAGATTGTAAAAGATCTTTGAAGGATTTGATTTCCTGCTATAGAGAAAGCATGGGACTGATATTTTTTCAAACCAAAAACAGCAACAAAAGGCATGTATGAGAAACTGAAGGAGATAATGATGCTGATAAAGAATGTTGCGCAAAGAGATTGACAACCTTTGGACTGAATCTTGGGAATCGCACGAATTATAGACTAGCTTCTTTTGGGTTATATAAGAATAATTAAGCTGCCATGACATAAAAGGCATGTACAATCACCTTTCTTTACCCAACGTTACACTAACAGACTTGCATTCGAGGGAAGGAGATCATACACGGATCTGATGAAGATATACATATATAGCTTCAGAAAATTAAAGGGATTACACAATTATTACAGCTCATAATGTTGTCAATAAGACTGCATCTTTTGTTTGGTTTGGACTGCCCTTGCCCATGTTTGTCAGAACGTTTAACATTTATGTCCCATTCTTTCTTGTAAAATAGGCTACTCAGGACTTGTGGGCTTTAAAAAAAAAACCAAAAAAAAAAAATATATATATATATATATATAATAAGCTTTTTGCTACCATAACCAAGACGGACTGCCTTTTTTTATTCAACTGAGAGAGTTACAGAGTCTCTAATTATGTTAAAAAAAAACTTTTTAAAAAGCAGCGCTTTTATAGTATATAGATTTGTAACTCTGTTTCGCATTTTCCATGTTTTTTAAAAGTTATGGTAACTGAAAACGGTTCAATCGATACATTTCCTAAGCATATTTTTTTTTACGAGCATCGACTAAAACCTTTTTATGCTTTCTGTTTTCATTGATTTACAACAATATCAGCGTAACACATCTGTTGCTCTAATTTTTTTTTATTCGGGACTTTTTGTTCAACATTCATGAATCTATTTGTCTCGCGCCCAGGGCGAATAAGTTGGAAGTCGAAAATTCCCTTTTTTAAGAAAGAGCCTTTAATGTATTTTCTATCTTCCTTTCCTCTATAAATTATTTTAAATCGTTTTGTTAAATGCCTAACACCCCCATCATCATCGACATGTAAAAACAATGAAGTGCCAAAGATTAAAGTAAAAGGTTTTGTATCGTAAGAGAAAGTAAGCATCAAGTGTAAACCAGGCACTAATTAATTGTCGTGGCTAGTTTTAAAGTTAGAACCGTTTAAAAAATCCCTAATGTATTAAATCTTTTTATTCCTTTTCAAACAGTCCATGTCAAGGTGAAACATCTACAGCTCTGAATTACTCACCTCCAAACATAAAAGATGTTTTTTTAAAGTTTGTTAAAATCAATGTGGTAATACTCTGGCTTGTGCCTCGAGTACCTAACACAACAGCAAAACACAATACTTGAACTTTAACACATTAAAATGCGTGTCTATATCCACAGCGCTACACTCTATTCAGAGTACTTGCCTACCAAGAATAGACCAGCAGGCCTGCTATTTCTGGCCGTAAGTGATTTAAGCAAGGCAGTTCACCTAATTTGTTTATATTTTGCATTATTTACTGAAACTTTTTTTACTCTGCTTAAAGCTATGGATGCGGCGTCTTTCTTTTCGGGCGCTTTAGCTTTTCATTTTGCTCATTTTGAAATACCAGCTACATTTTTTAGTTGAACATAATGGTATTTGATAAAGACACACTCTATCTATCTATCTATCTATCTATCTATCTATATATCTATCTACCTATCTATCTGTCTATCTATCTAGCTATCTACCTATCTATCTGTCAATCTATCTATCTATCTATCTATCTATCTATCTATCTATCTATCTATCTATCTATCTATCTATCCATTTATCTATCTATGGATTACCTTGCTTACTTATCGGTTATGCCTATGTAGGTGTCTGTTGTGTTGATGTTTGTTTGTAAGACGGTTGCTTAGAAATGCCTAAAAAAGCCTAATATACCAAGCAACTGTCTTACAAACAAACACCAAGACACTAGACACCTTCATAGAAGTAACAAAGAATACATCCAAAACGCGATTCAACCAACAAACGTCCAGCTTTAGGCTACTCCACAGAAAGTCGGCCACGACTCTCAGCGAACAGGTATGGGAACTCAAAGAAAACAAAGAAGACTTCAAAATTTGATGAGAAATCATAGAAAAACCAAAGGCGTACTCAACAACAACAAAAAATGTAACTGGTGCCTATCAAAAATATTTAACACTAGCAAAGAAGCCTTTTTAGTCCTGTCGACATGTATGTATAGTAAAAAATATTTACTTGCTAATGCAAAAAAAGCGAACCGATCCAACGGCGACCTAGACGAGCCTGACGGAGAAACAGAAAGTTGACTGATGAACCGCAATCCCAACGGATGGCAAGAAACACTGTGTCGTCACAAAGGTTGGGCAAGGCTATCATGTATATAAAAGCTTCTTATACAAGTCAAGCACTGTATATTTTGATGACATAAAAAACGTAGAAATTATCTTTGTATCTATCAATCTGTCTGCCTTGATTAACATTTATCAATCAATCTCTCTATCGTTCAATCTATTTATTCATTATATCATTTACCTCTTTGTTTTAGCTACATACTTTGTTTTTCACACATGAAAATTTAAAATAATATTATCTAACTGCAACCTTTTTAAAAACTGCTATACAGATCTTTTGGTCTGTTGGTGCTGCAGCTGAGGTTATCCTAGCCATGCTCGTGATGCCAACATTGGGCTGGAGGTACTTGATGGCATTCTCAGCTGTACCTGTTCTACTGTTCCCGATAATCAGTCCGGTGAGTGGATACCTTGCGATAGTCAAGAGCGGTTTTCCAAACCTCCGCATTCTGCATTTTTTTAATTGGACAGAATATCAAGAAAAACTGCGCATTTTTTCTCTTTGTCTTTAAAATACGCACATGGAATTATTGCATGAGAGGCCTTTTAAACACGCATTTTGTATTTGTGTTTATCTTCATATAAAGAATCATGTAAGTGGCGTAAATCTGATTTCAACGGCTAAAGATGTGAGGGCCTAAGATTAAGAATGAATGAATGGGCAGAAGTGATAGGATCAGGGTTAAAGGAAACTAATTATGATAAAGCTTAAAGATGGGGCGGGATAGAGGAAAGTGTCCAGTGAGAGTAAAATAAAAGACTGTAGAAAGAGGAGGAAAGGGGTAGGGCAGAGAATGGTGCCATACAAACTTTCAAAGCTTAATATAAATAAAACATGAGAGATGGCGGTCGACATCCGCTTCCGTCGGAATAAAAAAAAAAAACAGCCGTAGAGCGGTTGGCCTTTGAGGGTTATTTTTGACAAACTTCTGTCTTGAAAAAGAAACCCATAGAAAACATTGTTAAGAAGATCAAACCACGTTTGTATTGCCTCAGAAAACTTAGAGTTTTCATTGTTGGCAATAAACTTATGCAAATATTTTGTTCCTCAGTATTGAGCAATGCCCTCATTTTAGGAGTTGTTTTTTTGGAGTTGGAATATTTCTGAGCAAGACCTCGATCGAATGGACAAAAGCATAGATAAAACGGCTGGGGTAATCGTAAATAGATAAAAAAAAACATAACGAGGCAGTATGTGAACAGCGCACTGTAAGAAAAATAAAGAACAAACTTCAAGACGAGACCCATCCACTGACGTATGAAAGACGTATATCAGGCAAATGAAGATTCAAGCTATCAAAAAAACAGAGACTTAAGAAAAGTCATCTTTGTTATACTCACACCATTTCAATTTTAAACATCACTTATAAAAGAAGAGCATGCCACTGGGGGTAGTTCGTGAGTGTAAGGACACGGGAGACAGAAGCTCTGAACACAATGGTATGAGCGAAGAAGGTTGACGTAACTATGTTCTTGTGCTTAAGTAATCCTTCGCTCTCAGTAAATGTTAAGCAGGCTCTGAGTCTTTTACCATGTTTCTCAATAATATCCGTTTTTATATTGAAATAATCTTTATGCTTTTAATATTTAAACATTCGTCGTAAATACTTAATGCCATGACTCAAACAAACAAACAAAGCAAAACCCTTTTATAACAGTTAATGTAAAAGAAGCTGTCTTCATCCGTTGACTAACGAATTACCGTATCACTATCAGCCCAAAACACAATAATTACACTTTAGCTATCGCAAAAATGATCTCTGATTATAATGAAGCTCGCATTGTACACCTGATATCGTACATATCCGTTTCCGCAAGAGAATTATTAGATAAAACTGCATTACTTTATGATTTTGTTTTGAGCTCAACTCTCTTCTCAAACTGTAAATTGACCAGTGGCTGCCGGAAAGCGCCCGCTACTACCTGGCATGTGGCCGCAACAACGATGCTGAACGGATGCTGGAGATGGTGGCCAGGAACAACAACAGACCTGCACTACCTGGGAAAGTGACCACTCTTGATACTGAGGTTTCTTCTCCTTCTCCTTGATTTTACTGTTCTTCTTTTCTTTATTTCTTTCTTTCACCATCCTCCTCCTCATCCTCCTCCTCCTCCTCCTCCTCCTCCTCCTCATCATCATCATCATCATCATCATCACCACCGCCATCATCATCATCATCATCATCATTATCATCATCATCATCATCATCACCATCGTCTCCTTCTTTTTCTTCTTCAAGAATGAAGAGGTGTGACTTTAAAAAGTCCTACTTTTATACCGCTGTTTCCAAACTGATCATCCTATAGATAAAAATTATGTAGGCCTACATGTTTTAGGTGCCTGCTTTATTGTTCTAAGTATTCACCGTCTTTATGAAGATTAGGGCGACATCGATTAAAGCTGTTCAAACTCCCTAGAGAAAAATTCAGCTACTTTACCTTTACACACATTAGATTCAAGTTTCATTGTCATCAGTGTAGTGATTACGTTTTAGTTGTTATTCAAACCTACGCCTAGATTATAGTGTTAGATCTAGTATGTTTATCACCTTCGGTCAAATATACCTCATATCTTTTGTACAGGTATAAAACGATAATTTTTTGCCCTGTATTAGTTTGCAGAGCGAGGCCAGGTAAAGGACATGTTCACGCCGTCCTACAGGTTCCTCTCTTGTGTACTCAGCTGTATCTGGTGAGTGCTATTGGACATAACCTGCACTACTACTACTTCTTCTTCTTCTTTTTCTACTACTTCTTCTTCTACTACTACCACTACTACTACTACTACCACCACCACTACTACTACTACTACTACTACTACTACTACTACTACTACTTTACTAGAAATCTGACTTTTCAGGTTTTGGCCAACAAAAGAAAGTTTTAAACAAAAAACAGTATACGAGTAAGTTTTACGTTCCGCAAAAACTTCTTTAATTGCGCCATTCTTTACCCAACTTGATGAACCTAAATAAAAAAAATCTAGAAATCTGTTCATAGATATTGATCAAGAACCATCAATCTCAAAAAGAATAATTTTGATTCATTTTCAGGTTTCTGAACGGAGTTTTGTACTACGGCGTCGCTCTTTTACTGCCAACCCTGTTAAACAAACCTGACGGTTGTCACGGTAACATGATCACTACTATAACGTATATTTCCCAATTTAAATTTTAAAAATCCCATATATCTAACATTAGCCTATGCCTATAAAACAATTTTTTATATTATGGTAACACTTTCAAGGTAGTGATCGTAAAATGTAAAACTAGAGGAACCTCTAATGTAGAGGTATGCTATATGTCATTATATGAGCTTGAAATCATAACTGTTGCTACTCAAAACCTTTTTCTAACACATTGAGATCCTTTTCTTGTAAGGGTATTTTCAAACAATTTATAATTAAAGAATAGATTCATAAGGAAGCTTCAATTTTATAAGACAAGATTTATTTTGGTTAATTAATAACTTGTGATAGGTTTCTTAATTTTGTTTTTGTAACCTATCTGTTTCGAGAACAAAACAAGCGCACCGACTCTTGTTTCCTCTTTAGGTAATGATATACAAAAAGAAGACAAGGGATCTTGTTCTGTGGAATGTAAAGCTTTTACACAACAGGATTACATAGATTTGCTCGCAACAGCTGTCGCTGATATGCCAGGTGAAGTATCTAACTAGAGAAATTTAAATCACTTTCAAATTCTTTGCAGAGCTCTTCAGGATATTTTAAGATTTCTGCTTTCTTATAAACCATTAAAACGGCCCTCCTCTCGATCTCTCTCTTGGCTCTCTAAATCTTTTTATCTTACTTTCTTACCATTTCTTACTTTGCAAATAAACTCACTAAGAGAAGAATCACCAAAGCGTGTGTGAGAGCGGTTAGGTGTAGGTAAAGGGGTAATGCTTAATAAGAAAAAAAAGAGGTAACTTTCTAGGAACACGCACTTAGACATAAATAAGTTAGACAGTTATTACTAAGGCCTCTTCCTCATCCTATCTTTCTACATCTTTTTACCACTTGTTTTACTGTCTCTTGCATTTCCGATATTATCTGTTTACTGCCATTCCTCTTTATCGTTTTCCTTCTTCTTGTTTTCTTCACCGCTAACTTTCTGCTGCTCACGACTACTGCTATTTTTCTCACAGTTTATTTAAACTATTTTCATCTTTTTTTTTCTCCTTTGACTGGTCTCGTTTCCTGTTTCTCTTGTTTTATCTGTATCTATGACAAACACAGACACTCTCTCTCTTTCTCTCTCTCAATTTTATTTATCTTTTTGTTTTGTTTTTCGTCCCTCATTTTAGCACGTTACCAGGATCTCGTTGTTACTGTTAGTGGTATTTTGTTTTATTTGACTTTGTCCTTACTTAACTTTCCTATTTATTATCCTTAGGCTCTTTTGCAGTTATTGTCTCATTTTTACATGTTATCTTATTTATTTATTTTTCGCTGACTATCGAGTTTCCTGCCTTTTGCTTCTGATCCCCATCTACCTCATTTTTCCTTTCTGCCTTTATTTCTTACGATTGCTCTCTCGATTTCTCTTATTTTCTTTCTCTGTCTCTAATGCCATTGATCTCTGTTTGTTTTTAAGGTTGTTTAGTTTGTTGACCATTTTACAAGCGGAAAAATTACCATTACCACTGTCCAGGTCTTGCCGTCGCCTATGTCATGCTTCAGTTTATGGGGAGAAAGTCAAGCTTAGCATTGACCAGCTTCATCAGTGCTATCTGCCTCTTTTTGTGTAACATCTGTATGAGCAGGTAAATAAACAAAAGAGTTATAACATTACTTTATAGATAACGACAGCAGTGGTACAATCTAACCACACAAAAAGCTACGGAAAGGCCTACTATTAAAAAAAAAGAAAGGTAGTTCAGACTTGGATTTTGCTTCTTTGGTGTACAAATAATGCACCTACGTCGAGTTTTTGAAAAGATGCTTCTGTTATTATGCTTCCTTTTTATCGGACGGTTTTAGCTAGTGTGTTTTTTTTATCAGTTCGTGTATATTTCTCTCAGTCGACAAGTGACACTAATAAAGATTTGTAGGCTAGTTCTTCATAGTATTTTTTCAGATTTTTTAACTATCTTTTACAGGAATATAAAATTTTTTTTTGAGGGAAGCAAACTTGGTATTATGTTTTAAAACACTGAGTGGCATGATGGGGTATGTAAAAGCTTAATATGCCAATGGTATATCATAACACTGATTGGTATGGTGGGGTATGCAAAAGCTTAATATGCCAATGGTATATCATAAAACTGATTGTCATGATGGGATATGCAAATTATGTAAATGGTATATCATAACACTGATTGGCATAACGGGGTTTGCAAAAGCTTAATATGCCAATGGTATATCCAAACAAGTGGCTTGTATAAAGTCAGCCTTCTGAGATTCAATATTTAGGATTTAACATTTAAGATTCAAGGTTCTTTATTGTCATTTTTTGGTTTACAGCTATGTACATCAACAATATAAACATTTAAATTTATATAAAAACAAAGCGATGTGCACGTACTACAAGATACAAATCAATATATAAGGTAGTAACAATTATTTCATAGCATTATGCAAGAACGACTTGCGATATCGTCCTCGTTTACATTTGATGATTATAGGTTCCAAGATTCTCGAGGAGTATCGTATTTGATTCAATAATGAATGGGATGGTTAAAAATGATTTTTTTTTTATTGCACTCCCCCCACCCTTTTTCTGTCTCACTAGACTCTACCTAAATGTGACGCTGTTTGTAGCTCGGGCTATGATTGCAGGAGGATATCAAGTCCTATTTATATTTACCACAGAGGTGAGCTTGAAACGTATAGCAAAATCTTTCCTTCTGCCTTGAGGGTTCCAAAATTCAATTACTAAAAATTCGCTCGCTTCACAATACCATGATAATTATACATATCCGACATTTACCAATGACAATTATTAAGCTTGAGTTTGTCCGATAAACCATTCTTTTCGTTATACGCAAAGAACGACTTCAACCTCTACCAACATACAGTAATTTCTACGAGTCTATTTTCTTGAGATAGTTATGACCTTTTCTTATTATAATGTCTACTTGTAGCTGGTTTATATTTATTGTGACAATATCAGCCATTTCCACAGCCACTTTTGATGCATGATTTTCTTACCAACTGGTTGCAGTAATAAATTCCTGTTATTAGAACACCCACCTCTACCAACTAACCTCATTAAAATATATAGTACCACCATACCATCTGACTCTATCTACCCACCTCTACCAATTAGCCTCATTAACATAATTATATAGTACCACCATACCATCTGACTCTATATTCCCACCTCTACCAACTAACCTCATTACCACCATACCATCTGGCTCTATCTACCCACCTATACCAACTAGCCTCATTAACATAATTATATAGTACCACCATACCATTTGACTCTATATTCCCACCTCTACCAACTAACCTCATTACCACCATACCATCTGGCTCTATCTACCCACTTCTACCAACTAACCTCCTTAGAACAGTACCATCTGACTCTACTATCCACCTCTACCAACTAACCTCATTAAAATATTTAGCACCACCATACCATCTGACTCCATCTACCCACCTCTATCAACTAACCTCATTAGCACCATACCATCTGACTTTATTTAACCACCTTTACCAACTAACCTCCTCTTTGTCACCATACACCCAAAATCTATCCACCAGTGCTACCCGACAAACATCAGAGCGATTGGAATGGGTGTGACATCGGCGGCGTCCAAGTTAGGAGCATTACTTACTCCGTTCATTGCTCAGGTAAGTATGTGTATTCCGGGCTTGGTGGCTGCAGAGCAAAAATAATGCCGCTGAAAAACCGTGCAATGGCCTGACAATAGTCTTTGGAATTGGGTAGTAGATTTCATGTGTCTAAATGTCAAATACATGTACCAAAGAATTAAAGAAAAAAAAACTACACTGCCCGTTTGACTTTGACTAGAGTCACTCCCAATGACATTTGATAATATTAATGCTTTTACAGGCAATTGCTCATTCAGGTGAAGTCTGGAAAAATGTCTTATAAGACAATACTACTGTACTATAAAAAACCGGGATAATTAACTTCTCCTTAAATTGAAAGTTTTAATGCACGACGTTGTATTTAGTTCTTCATTGTTGAATTTGATACAAATTTGTATGTGAAATTCGTCATAAAAGTAAGAAAAGTATTTACAAAACAGATATAAATATAAAATACAATGTTATAACTGCTTTAAAATAGAAATCGGACCGTAAGGTCAAGCTATACCTATCTTCTTAAAGATGTAGGCCCTACGTTTTTGTATTCCTTGGGATAATCTATGGCCAACGTAACGCAAAATCAGAAGGATATCTGTTCTGATTACGCCCATTTTTGTGGAGCTCTTACACCATGCCAAAAAAGGAACCAAATTTCGGCCACTTCTAGATCTAGAATCTAGATCTAATCTAGCGCCAAACCTTTTGCCTCAACTACATCTTATATCTCGAAATTGTAATATTGCACGAGTCACGCAAGTCTGACTTTACATTCAGAACAATATGCTTACTACTATTTTTTAGTTGATTTTCTTATATAAGATCTCCGAAGCAAAGATGAGCCAGATTCATTGGTGAGAAAAACCGCCATTATGTTGGAAAAAAATTTGAAGTTTGAGATGATTGTATACCCCACAATACATTGCACATCTTGATTTTCCAAAAAATTAGACTATCTTCCTAATTGCAGTTTTCGTGTTGGAATCTACCGAAAAATCAGAAAGGAGAAAGGAATTCCGGGGTGTAATATACTTCTTCGAAATTTCTAAAAATTACGTTCTGATTTCCGTTCTGGTTTGGCATGCCATTTCAGAAAGGTGTTAGTCCACCTTTAAATGTGTGTTATTGTGCACCTCTCGCGACTCAGTGAAGTAATATATTAAAGTCAAACACAGGTAGAGAGAGGAAAAGATAGATAGAAAGATAGATACGCTCGTAGATAGATAATAGAGATAGAGAGAGAGATAGAGAGAGAAAGAGAGAGAGAGAGAGAGAGAGAGAGAGAGAGAGAGAGAGAGAGAGAAAGGAGAGTTGATTTTTATCATAAATGTGAATGTCAAAAAAAAAAGGCAAAAAATTGAAATTGCAAGCAAGATTCTACTTCACAGTTTATATTTCTCCTCCTGACAGATGGGCCAACCATGCCCCAAGAAAGAGATAACAATACGCCCTATCTTTAGATGTGAGCTTTCCTTGAAATTTGAAACTTGAAACCTTTGGAAAGCTGGATGCGGATAACTTTTTACTTATGTTTTACATTTCTGTTCAAGTTTTGTTGAACTTTAAAGAGAAAAGTACTTTAAGAATGACACTACATCGAAGATACATGAGCAAGCATTTTCACTTCGGCAAAAAGTTAAGTACGCGCTGAAGCAGAAAGTGTAGCCTAGTCCTTCCCGCTCCCCACCCAAAAACAAAACAAAACAAAAAATGCCTTGATAAGAATGTATTACAGACACAGTAGAAACTAATGCGAATCATTGCAGAGAAAAGAGATTAGGCACGTGTGATAACAATTTTGTATTTTTCCACCCATCTTTATCCTAACCTCCCCCCCCCGTCTCTCTCTCTCTTGCCTTGTCTGTCTGCCTCTGTCTCTCTCTGTCTCTGTTACTCCCTGTGCCTGTCTTTCTTTGTCTCTCTCTCTCTCGCTTTCTATCTCTCTCTGTGTTTTACTCTCTGTCTTTGTCTGCTTCTCTGTCTCACTCTCTGTCTCTCTGTCTCTCTGTCTCTGTCTCTCTCTCTCTCTCTTATCCGCCCCCTTTCTCTCGCAGGTATTGACAGATTACTCAGCCTTTGGTAGTTTTACCACCTATGGCACGGCAGCTGTGATAACAAGCGTATTTTCGATGGTTTTACCTTTTGATACGCGCGGCAGGGCCATGCTGGTAAGAAGTCCATATATTACAACTCGTCTTTACAGTTCTCGTGCTTGTCCTGTTAAACGTTACAACTTGCTTTTAGTAATTTTTTTTCGTAAATGCGATTAATGTTCTACTGTGATAATGATCTCTGCCACCAAAATATCAATTTTGCACTCAGCCTGATCTATTGTTCTTCATCTTTGTCCTCTTTTTTATATTGAATTTCTGCAAACCAACATAAGGGCGCCTGCCTTCTAAAATTCAAGCTTTATTTGATGTGCTTGAATAACGTAAAATACATTATAAGATTTTTTATGCACTCTATATGAATGATTTTTCATCAATCAAAGTTATGTTCAACAAAGACATAATTAATGAAACTGTGAGAAAATATCCATTACGGTACCAAGAACAATATTGGAGTTTAAAATGAATACTATTTGGATAAGTACTAGTAGTAGTAGAGACAGTATAATAAACGAAAAGACAAACAAACCGTAATCTCATTTCTACTTTTCAATCTTTCTCCTTAGGATATTTCACATTAAAATGCTGGTGGGTGTGTCTCGATCTGCTTACATTGCCCTCGTCTTCAGTATATTGAAAACCAGCAACTACAGCTGCTTAGGGACGACGATCAGTTTGTTAAAGACAGTGAGCAGCGTGTGTTACAAAGTGTCTTATTTGACTCCACCTACAAGATTTCTTCTTACAACTTTCTCGTAAGGCATTTTACTCTTAGTTGTGAACCTCCATTCAGCTCGGATCTAAATGTTTGAAACTATTTACAAGTAATCATGTTTTATATTAAAGCATGAATTTTTCATTATAAAGTTCATGTTGTAAATGGATGTACATACCATAGTTCAAAGAGGCATTATTTAGTATATTATGAGACCGGCTTCGCATTGAAAGCGGCCATTTAGATGATGAGGGTATAATCTTTGAAATATCATTAAGAAATCAAAATTAAAGCCTTTCAGTACATGTGAACGCGCTCTATTTTGCACCCCCTACGTTATATGCCTTTCTGTTATCTGTCAGTTAAGTAGGTTGACTTTTATATCTTAATTATAAACTCATCGCATAGCAAAGGAAAATTGTGTCTAAATGTTTTAAAAAACAACATAAATTATACATTGCATTTGATAAAGTCCTTATGTCAATGGGATATGAGATATACAGGCATTATTTTCTGTTCTACCTACAGCCTATTAGCAATGGTGTTCATCGTTTTTATTATAAATGGTCACAAACAGAGACAGATGAACCAAGAAACTTCATTTATAAAGGAAAAATCCCCAGTGTAATGAAAGAGAGCACAGAAATAGAGAGGATTAAATTTGATTCCAACAGTCAATGATTGTTTGGTAATGTTAAGTAGCCTACTGCATAAAGAGTCAATGAAACAAACTAATCCTAGAAAATAAGTACTCGTATTTTTTCAAATCAATTCTTTTTTTAGTGTTTGAGAATGTTATTATAGTCTTTGGATACCTTGCATGGACCATTTGAGCAATGTGAAATGTAAACGCCTCTCGTGTCAAAATCTATAAAGGTAACAACGAAAAAATATCTAAAGGAGGTTGACAGGTTGAGAAATGAAAGCTCATCAAGACTGCTCAGAACACATTAGGAAAGAACTGAACTACCGGAAATTGCAAGTGTAGTTTGTTTTTTTGTTAACATGCAATGATTGTTTTGTCTCCAATAACATAATCGTCATCATGACATCATGTGTAGTTTTAGGCATTAATGTTGCATTGCGGGAATCCCAGCAAAGGCAAGAACTTAAAGATATCAGGGGAGGGAAAATCCGTGCATGTGGATGTAAACCGTGACGACGATGTGCTTACACGAGTGGAAATTCCTTTAGAAAGACAAGAAAGAAAACATTAGGGCCTACACTTAGGGACATGGAATGTCCGCACTAAAAAAAGACTTGGTAAACTTATACTCCTCAAGGAACTAAAGGAGTTCGTGATAAACATCCCTGGTTGTTTGGGATCAGACTGAGCAAGGAAGGTCTTGTTAGATCAGGGGGTCACACAATAGTTCTGACCTAAATCTACCTATGGTAGTCTAAGAGCGTTCTTTAAATTTTTTCTATTGAACTACACAAAGAAATGCGCAATCTGCATCAAGGAATGCGAAACAGATTGCACTTCCAAAGTTGTAGCATAGATTTAGATCAGAACCATTGATTTTACTGCAGCGGAAATGACAAAGACAGACGGAAACGCGGTTCGTCTGTACGGAGAGATCACATTTTACACAGTAGGCCTACACACCTCTAACGAAAGTTCATAGTTTCGCCCTGCTTTGAATTATGTAGAAATTAGATTAGTTCAAGATCTAACACTGAGATTAAAGGTCTAAAAATTGACTTAAATCTAAAAATCAATTCAAATCATCACGATTCAGAGCCAGATATAGAAGATAGCTTAATCTAGAGTCTGTATTTAGATCTAGATCTAGGCTAGAAATTGGCGCCATCTTTCTTCCGTTTGAGGTCTAAGCTCTTCATTTCAAGTTACTTATTTCATGAAGTTTTGACTTTTGAAAAGCTACAGCACATTAAGTTATAGAATAGTAACGGTGAGCTTGGACACTAAACCACTTAGTCTTAATATTATTCAAATTTTAGCCCCCATATCGGCGTGCAAAGAAAGCAGAACAAAATGAAGTTTTCTATAACGGCACGAAGCTCGAAAACGTCCTAATGAGTTAAGGTATCTAGATTTAATCAATGTCAATGACAATGCCTGCTCTAAGGTCATCAGAGTGAAAATAGGAACATCTAAGCAAGAAAGGACCCAACTGGATATTATCATGGAAGCACGGAGGAATACCTACAGTTCTAAAAAGCTCTTGAAATGTCTGGTTTGGCTTGCCGTGATGTATGAATGTGAAACATGGATACATTGTAAATAGAAAGGCAGCTGAGAGAAGCCTGGAAGTACTTAAGATGTAGATCTAGTTCTACCGCAGGCTGTTACGAGTGAAATGGACAGATGAAAGAATTGATGATGGCATACTTAAGGATTCATCAGCTAAACGGCAAAATTCTACAGATATAGAATGTGCTGACAGTCAAATACATTAAACACGCAATGAGAAGCAAAAGCACCAGTCTTGTGGGAAGTTTGCTTAAAGGAAAATAGAAGCAAAAAAATAATATAGATCATATATCGCATGGAAAACATAACAAAAATCTTTGACATGGACATGTGGGAAAATGCAGGCACACGAATCTCGCAATTGCATCTGGCATCAAACCAATGATGCTAACAGCTGATAGGTGAAAATCATCATCAACACTATCATAACTATTATCATCATCAACAACCATATCATAACTATCACAATCATCAATTACACTGTTATCATCATTATCATCATCATCGTCATCACCGTTATCACCATCAACAAAATCATCATTATGACGATCACCATCATCAAAATCATCATTATAACGGTCGCAATCATCAAAATCATTTTATGACGATCACAATCATCTCAATCGTTATCAAAAGAAAATAATATCATCGTTACAATCGTTATAATCATCTCGTTAAGCATCATTTTTGTTATCAAAACATGCACTGTTATCTTATTTACTATTAATAATCGTTGTTTTTTAAATTCCTGTTGTTGCTGTTTATCTTGTTGCATTTCTGAAACATATACCAGTAATAAAGTTATTGGGTATATCGAAGTACCCTCTTAGTGAACTAAATTATTTTGAGCATTCATTTCGTTGTGTTTCACTTGTTTCTGTTTAATTTATACATGGTCTGTAGACAAATTAACAATCTTTTCATTAAAACTTTCAGGTGTTATTTCCAGTTTAAGAAATACTGTATAAGCTTCAAGTCACAAACAAAGCAAATACTCAAACAATACCTATGATAAATAAAAAAATCTGAATAAATTTGGAAACCGAGTTTAAGAGAAAAATAATGCCATTAGATTGGGACTGGCGGTCACAAAGATGGTGTTAGCGCATTACCCACTAATTTCCCAACTTTTTATGGTTCTATTTATCCTTTGTTTGCCTCCTCCTCCTTGTGACCTTCTGTCCCTTAAATAAGAAGACAAGGCACCCCCTTAAATAAGAAGACAAGGGGGTGGCTAAGAGGATCAAACTTTTAATTTTACACTTACGTGTGATTCAATTAGTACCGGTTATAGGTCAAGGTTCAACTTTCGGTCAAGACAGAATGGATAGTCTGATTTAACTCAGTAGGCCTATAACGTTTTATTTATTGCAAGTTCGATTTTTAAGACAACTGGGAGAATACGATAATGTTATTGACTTCTTTTAATAATCTTGTGCATAAATTTTGAGCTAATATGAAACTCTGTTACAATTTTTTAAAAATAGTTTTGAAGGAAAATACTAATTTGATCAATTTAAGGTGTTTTGAGTGCTTAACACAGAAATGTATTATGCTGAAGTTTTGTTCCATAAAAATCTTTTTTCATTGACTTTTTATGACTTAAGGTATATTGCCACATACCTCACCGCTAGTAGACAGCATAGTGTTTATATTACACTAAAACCAAACGCCTTAGCATTTCTACTTGGTCCTAAATGATAAAATGAATAAACTCATGCCCATTTCTGCTTATTTTCAGTCGACTAACATGGTAAGTAATCGTGGCTAAAGTTTAAACACAAGCGAACTCCAAAACATTAAATTTTTTAAAGTTTCAGACCAGCAGCGGTTACAAGGGAGTGAAATGCCTCTTTATGTCGGTGGCCTGTGCTTTGAGCGAAAGGCCGTGCTGTTAATAAGTCGAGGAGTCCATCAAGCTACACAGAAGAAACTATAATACTCACTATTTTGTAAATTACAACAAACCATCCCAATGTAATCAATTTTATTTTAAAAGTGGGAAACCGATCTATCGCATGAGTTGTTTTAAAGTGAGAATCAATGCTAAATGGAAAAGATTTCAAGTGTCAAGGGGCCAGTTGGTTGGTTGGTTGTTTGAATTTTAACGTTTCTTTTCAACTACAATGTTATATCAGAGACGGTGCTTGGGGCAATTGAAAGCGTGCTGCCATACTGTGATGTAAGGAGCGCTTCCATACTCCACCCCAGTCACATTATCCTGTCACCGGGCCGACCAGACTTAGTACTAAATCCATTATTCCAGACACTAGGCGGATCAGCTGCTCATACCAATACTGAAGTCTTAGGATTGACTAGGCCGGGGATCGAACCTCGCACCTCCCGACCTCTGAGCGAGTGTCTTACCGCTGGGCCACAGAGCCGGTGTTAGGGGCCAGGCTTGACACGCAAGTGTTAACCAATTATCTGCGTTTGACGGTTCGGCCCAACTGCATATAATTATGTCGCGCTGAAATTATAGCGCAACTTTGAAACATTAGCCCGTTGATGACACTTTTACCTTTTTTTTTCCTTTTGGAGAGGGGGGGTGGGGGTGGCACCAGGTATACAAACGGTACAAAATGATAGACGTTTCTGAACTTTGGCATTCGACGTTTTTGTATGGGCAATTGCCAATCAATAGCTTTTTGCTCATGAGGACAATTCGCGTGGTCTAGAAATTCTATGGCCTAGATCTAGTCTTTGCCATTTTGACTTTTCAAAAACAGCAAGCACGTAGTTTGTCGTAGTTTGAGATCTAGACAGTGTCTTACCTTCTTAACTTGTATTTAAGATTGCTCTGAGGATGATTTTATCTTATTTTTTTTAATCAAAGCTTAGCAGATACAAAAAAAAGGTCATAAAGGGTTTGCCATATGGCGACAAGCTTGTGGACAATCTGTGTCCACTAAAGACTACGGAGATACAGCCTATTGAACCCTGTCGGTTGTAGGCTACACACCCGTATCGTCCATGCATGTTATACATGTTGCGTTTTCTGAGGAAAAGGGTGAGAAACGTTCGCCTGTTATTGAAAATGGCATTTCGTTTTAGTTAACTTTCAAACAGCAAACATACACATAACTGAAAAAATATGAATTTTAATGGGCATGATTTCCGCGCTGGGGTGCCACTTTTTCTTTTGATTGGAATTTACTCTTCACTCGTCATTTCGTCAACAATTTTGGTTTTAAACAAAATGCATCTTATTGTACAAAGCCCTTTATTTCAGAAAAAATTCAGATTATTTAGAATTCGTGTCCATGAAGCTTAGGCTTAGCTAGGGTGACACCACTTTACGGAAATCCCTCCCTGGAAAATATTTTTGAAACAGTGGGCAAGCCTTATGTATTTTTTACTAACTGAAACTGAAGAGAGTCATCTTCATTTAAATTAGAAACGATGTTCCTGCAAGTGTGGATACAGCAGCAAAAAAAATCATGATGGGTTTGTATTTTCCAAATAAAAAGACAAACATAAGCTAACTTTTGAACAACGGGAATATAAACGACAAGATATAAATATTTTTAGAGGGAAATTGCATCTTAAGAGAAAAAAACTTTTAAGATAGAGAAAGAACAAAAAACATGCCGCTTTAAAATTGTCGAATGAGTAAATTGAACAGGAGTCGCAGTAGAGCTGTGTAGATAAGCA
>BMAT01000957.1:0-16404 GCA_019649035.1 Elysia marginata | reverse complement strand
CCAAGAAAATGGATAAAGTCAACCTCGCTTAAAGTCAACACTTTTTTGGGTCCCAAGGTGTTGACTTTATCCGGATTCCACTGTAGTATGGAATACAAAAAGTAAATGTCAGGCCCATTGTCGTATTATGCCAAAACTCTTTTATTAGCTGTGCAACTTAAAATGTCATGTGAATTTTTTCTTCCTTAAACTAGAACTTAAGAGCTAGATGTACAAAGGATTTATATTTCTATCTGCATACTTACCAGTATATTTAATGGATCACTGGAAATCAAGATGAGTGATGACGAGGATGCTGAGCGGCCATCCATTATCACGCCTTGGTGTAGAAACGGAAACCTGACGGCCTGGTTCATGCCCCATGTTCTGAAGCATAATGGTGAAAGAAACTTAGATCTATCCAGGCTGAAACATGTGGTTAGATATGCAAAATCTTTGCACCCAGACTTTTTTGAGTCACCTACCATTGGTTTCTGTGCCTTTGTAAGTATAAGCATTAGCTTTTTTGCAACTGCTGGTTCAGGGTTAATCTAGTCTCACTTTTTTGTCATTTTTGCTCATTTAAAAAAATGTTAGAATGTATTATAGTCATGTACATCACATATATATACAAATGCAAATATAATCATATGATTTTATATCATTGTTTGCAAAATGTTCTTTAATCAAAGTTGTTTTGTAAAACCATTAGTATATTTTATAAAGTAGTTCACTTGGGGTATAGCCATTGAGCTAAAACGCGATACCGGTACCGGGCATTGGAATAAACGGTGAGCTATCTCTCGGTCACAGAGATCATTATACTTTTGTAGATACAGTCACACATTCTTCTGATGCAACATTTAATTGTCACAGTGGTAGTGAACTTTGGGGAAAATGTGTGGAGATCATGAAACAGCTACACTGTTTTCCTAAGGGATACCTGTGGCATTTCACTTTTAATATACAGACCTATCAGTCATAATGGTTCTTATATTTTGCCTATTCTCGATTGCAATCCCTAAACAATTGAACCGTATCTTGGCTGGTTGGTTGTTCTTCACTTGCGTTCAATCAAATAAAGCACACCAAGTAGCTTTGCATGTTACAGTCTATGGCCCTTGGACCTACAATGACATTTGATTTGCTTAATTTACTAAGCTAGTATGTGGAATCCACAAGTTTTGCTTCAGGGTACTTGGCGTGAGTACATTTCTTTCTTGGTCTCATGCTGAAGTTCTAAGAATTCCAGTTAGGACAGTGTCTTGATTGTGACTTTGTGATCTAAACTGCAAGTGGTTTTCTTTAAAATACAAAGAAGACTTTCTATTTCAGATCTTACCCTTTCTTTTTATGCACTTTGACTGACATAATTGTATGTAGATCTTTTATTTACACAATCTTGTTTGATTAACTTTTGACATACTGTCTTACCAACTTCTAATTTGCATCTAAGTTTACAATCTGTTTCATATGATCAACTTCTGGTTATGGTAATCTGTTTTGGGCTAGATGGTGTCGAAACACATCTACAATGGTGATTAGACGAGATCCATGATGGCTAACTACAAGAGCCATTAAATATGCCCTAAGTTCTATCGCAAATTCAGACCCTGTCTATACAATGGATTGATTACGTTATGAACCTGCAGTTGCTTTTGCGGAATACCTCCTGTTCTTTAATCATGCACATTGATCTTTCCCCTACATTGCTATTCGTATAGAAATCGTATGTCGTATACCAATTTTGGGCCAGACATCTATATAATAATACTGGACCCACTCCGTCAGTAAGGTCTATCCAGTGTCGCCCCATTTCGTGTTTGTTTAGCCCTTAATAAAGCAATCATTTGTACTACTACTACTACAAAAGAATTGACACAGCAGCATTGGTATCAATACACACCAGATAAGGCCTGGCCTAGCCTACATTCTCACACTGTGTGTGTGGGTGCACAATGCGTGATGCCATTGCATTGACTTCTGTAATAATACATACTATCATAGATCCGCATTCCATCAGCTCAGTGAACAAGCCAAACCGACGATGAGTCTATGGTCTTATACTCTTATGTTGGCTTGCCCGACGAGTTAACTGAAAAATCTCTTAATTTTTGCTCTAATTTTCTCTAAAGTCCGCTCTATTCTCCCCTAGTATCCATGTTTAGGCCTGTTCTTGTCCCGTTTAACCTATCCACAGGTAATAGACTTGATATAGAGAAAAATAGGAGATTCCTCAGAGGTGCGCCGGAGTACCGCTATAGTTAGGCACAACTGTACATATATATATACATGTATAGCACTGTACCATTTTTGGTACACGACCTAGGGGGTAGGGTAATACTTTTAAAGTCAATTTCACTATTACAATACGTTTTTTCTAACATACATTATAATTCAGGCGTGTGCAAAAAAAAAGTTTAATGAGGCATTCTTAGTTTTTAAAATAATGTCAGGTAAGAGCTACTTAATGAAAAACAATTTTTTTTATCGACTGTGTCATTTTTGGTACACGACGTACAGAAAAGGTGAAACATGCAGTTGTCAATTGAACATACTTAAGCTCTTCTCATATTTTTGTTTCCGGCGTTTAATCATCACAGAGTAAATTTTCCTCGCCTCCTTTTTGATCTTGAAGTCAAATAAATCTTGGTGTACAAATTCCAGCACACTTCAAATCATCATGGAATTGTTTCCATTTATCAAGTGCTATTTAAAAAAACAAAAAAGAAATTTACAGAAATGTTTAACCATGCCATTGAGCGCCACTGCAAAATCATGCGTCTAACTCTAAACACAACTAAATACAACACATGAATGAGCCACATACAACTGTGCCGCAGGGCAAGATTCAGCCTACAGCAAATGAGTTACATGTACATTCTTGGAATGTCAAACCATTGTGAGCGCTCATTACGGCCCTTAGTTCGGTTCAGATTTTTTCAACAACAATATCTAATGTAGCCTACTCAGAAAGTAAAATGTTGACTCTAGTTATTTCTAGATTTACAATTTTTCAGATTCATATGCAAATTTATAAAAAGTACTGTTTACAAACAAGAAAAGTCAAAAACTAAAACAAAACCAATCAGTGATTCTCTCAACTTTTTACTTTTTTTTTTAAAACAAAAAGCAAACTAAGATGGTTGACATTAAGTAGACCTAGGTGATGAGGAATTCCAGTGTAAATTTTTTAATGTGATCTATGAATGTAGGACCATGCTATTGGCACCAGGCTATTCCTATATGTCCAGGGCTATGCTTTTGTCATTGCCTTTCATAAAACAGTTTCAAGGCACACTAGAAAACCTCTTGTTTTAAAGACCTTGTTACAAAAAAAAGGACTGAGCAAAGATTCATGTTAACCTTTTACTGCCCAGTGCATATCTGATATAACAAAGTAAGATATCAATTTTGTCATGATGTATTTCTCTGAGCAGCAATTTGATACATCAGCCCTGAAACAAGTTTTGATTTTGTTATACTTATAGAAACCCGAAATGAAAAGCAATGCATTGGAAACTTCATGATTCCATTCTTTTGAATATGGATAACATCTTTGAATCTAGAGGATATGAAGATACTAGATAGTTTGATTTTACTTTCTTTTTTTTTTTGTTACTTTATTACTAGTATTACACTATTGGCACTTCCTTCTCTTACATAACCTTTCAATACACACTGCCTACTTAATCCAGTAATTCTAAGGTTCAAAAAGACATTTTTTTGTGGGTTTTAAGATGTAAGCTTTGCTTAATGACTATATCTCATTTAAGATTTTACATGTTTTGAAGAGGTGAGACTGCTGGAGAACAGAGGGTTATCTTCTATTGAGCCCCAAAAGAAGCTTTGGTTTAAAGTAACTTACCTCACCAACATTTAATTTTGAGTTCCTGATTAACAAAGAGAGGAAAAGAGAAAAGTCATTCTCAGAAAACTTTAGGCTATGAGAAATTTAAAATATCCCAATAGAAATTTTCTATCACTTTTCAATGCAGTATGTAGACGTGTTTGGTTATATACAGTTATTTTATTTTTCTGACTGTATTTTATCTAGCAATATGCAGGGAAACATTTGAAACCTACATTTATTAAGCNAACGATAAGGTATACTTCTTTTTTCCTCCTATGGCAGAGATGTGTTCAGATGAGCTATAGAGATGTCATTGTGTGTCTCGTACAGGAGGGTATTAGCCCCAACCTACTCTTTCGAGGTCGGACAATGCTACACGAAGCTGTCAGGGTAAGCCACAATAATCATTCTAAACACAGGTCATTGGTATATTTATATAATAAAATATTAATATGCATGTAACTAATTCACAATTCACAAAAAAATTTTTATACAGTTTGCAGGATTTGGGTTGGATCATACTTTTAACTTTTTAACCTCCAATTTGAAATTTTAACATATTATATAAATTGTATTCTTTGAAGTTACAAGTTACCCGCCTGTCTCACACACATGTTACTGCTTGCTGTCACTACAGATTATCGTTGTCTTCTTTAACCTTCACCGGCACTCGCTATTTGTATACTTAAACACCATTCGTGGGTGATTGTCACCCGAAAACCTGTTTTGAGCCATCTATTTTGAATTCTCCCATTCGCCACTCGTGGGTGAAAAACACCCAGCTTAGCTCTGAAGGCTCATTGAGACTATATGGGTGAGTTTCACCCACAAGTGGATTCTCCTCAATCAGCATGCGTATTTTTAAAAAAATAATTAAAAATAATTTATCATTAACTTTTTTGAACTAATTTAAAAAAATAAAAGAAATATGAACCGTTGAGCAATACAACAGGTTTTTAGAGGCAAAATGGGTTATTTTCAATAAAATTAAGCTCATTACTTTTTGTTCTGGGTTTTTTTCACCCACGAGTGGCGGTGAAGGTTAACTGTTTTCCTGGCAAGTTTTTGTTTTGATGTTTTGCACTGTATTATAGTTAAATGTCATTCTAATACTAAGGTGGCAACTGTTCCCTTCTTTAAATCCCTCTGGGTGGACAGAAAATTCCACAATGTTGGTTCAGCTATAGAACAAAAGCATTGAAAATATGTAAAATTTGTTTTGTCCCCTGGCCTGCCCAGGTCTTTTAAAAGTGGAATGTTTAATTTTTTAATTTAAAGCTAGTGCAGTATTAAAAATAGTCGTGCCACTGGTTATGATAAAAGGAGCTACAGAGAGTTATGTTATGTTTCCCTATTGACTTGATAATCTTCTATTTAATTAAATTCTTGAAAATCTCAAATCTCAACAGCCTAGTTTGGTTTAACTTTTCAATAAAATCTGTTCATAGTATTACAATTATTTCCCGATCAATTCAGGAAAAAACGGGTACATATTTGACAAAGTTCTTGAAAAATTTTATCTATTGATTTTTCTTAGCTAACTGAAGACTGAAATAAAAAAAAAATCTATTGATTCCAAACCAATTTGTTATGTAAAACTTTTTCTTCATTTTCAATAAGAAAAATCTAGAGAGGTACGGTACCTAATTTTTTTTCAATTACAACAATAACTATTAAACAGGAGCTTTGTTTAAAACAAACAATTATGCTTAGCGTCGACCAGATTTTAATAATTTGAGACAGCATAAATATCACAATTCGTTTATAAAAAAGAAAAATTTTTTTAGGCATACATAATAACACTTATTTTCATTATGTTTATTCAGGAAACAACTGTATGGCATGAGAGATTTTTTTTTAATTCAAAAGAGAAACATTCTCAAAAGGTTTTAAATTTAACCAAGCAGATGTTTCACTTTACATAAATCATTACATATGTAAATTCTACTAGATAGACTAAGATTTTATTAAACTAAAGTTAAGAAAGGATTTGTTGTAGTTTTACTTTGTTTTTAAAGACGGCTCAAGTTGAATTCACTTGAAACGATGTTTTTCCCCTCTACTTCATAGATTTCTAACGAGGCAATGGTTCGCTTCTTGCTAACTCTTCCTGGTATCAATAAGAATGCTTATGACGATGACTCCAAAACAGCTGTTATGTATGCAGTGAAGGGAAAGCCACAATGTCTGAAGGTCAGGATATGAATCTGTTTTAAGTTGTCAATCTTTAATACGATCTATCTACGATGAATTCATGGTGTCCTGCTCTTTCTCTCTCTCTCTCTCTCTCTCTCTGTTCAATAGTTCTCTTTTTCACTTTTTGTTTAGTTAGTTTTATGTCCAAATAATCTATGCCTTAAAGAAGAAACACATGAAAAAACAGTTTAAACTGAAATAAAACTGGATAATACTTAAATCTCTTGGTTTTTCTAAAGAAGTCTGGTTTTTGCAAGTTTTGTTTTGCAGTTTCAACATTGCACAGCCTCGATCAAAAACTTGTCGAAGCTTTCAAATGCATCAAATTTACTTAAAAAAATATTGCAACTTTTTTGTTTGAAAGATACAGAAAAAGATAAATATATCTGCATATGATTTTTCCAAATGAAAGTTTTGGACACCAACTGATTTGGACTGGTTGTGAGTCGAATTCAGTTGTAGGACCCAAACAGAGAGAGAACAGGATAGTCTAATCTCTCTCTATACCAATTGTTTTCTTTACTTCCACTAACTTAAAAGTGGATAAAACTTTGCAATTTTTATAGTAAATGATTTTCTTTTTCTTTTATTGGTCCTGAAGATCTTACTTGAGGCAGGCTGTGACATCAGCCTTGTAGACAGGAATGGGAAGACGGCCTTTCATGTTGCAATCAATGCTCCTCAAGCCCACCCAAGAGACATCACTGCTTGTTTGAACCTGCTTTGGATGCAAGGGGCAAATATCAATCAGAGAGGAGCTCATGGCAAGACCTGCTTACAGCGAGCCATTGAGTCCAACATGCAGTGGCTACTGGCATGGCTCATTGTCCACAACTGTGACCTAAATTCACCTATCAACAATAAGCGTGTAAAAACTTTTTATTCACATGAAAAACAAAAATGCTACAACTTTTCCTCACCATTCCTATTGGCCTGCCAAATGAAAAACCGCAAAATTGTGGAGGTGCTTATTTCCGTCGGCTGCAAGTTCAGGCCACATATTTGGCTACTGGAATACACTCGACCAGTGCTTTATCTTCATGAGAGTCTTAGCAACGCCTTTCAGCAAGTGACTACCCTGCGGTTGTTATGCCGGAAAGTTTTGCGTGACTGCCTGAGCACTGATATTGTAGCAGAGAGTTGCCAGCTTGGCTTGCCAGAGCCTCTTCGTTGCTTCCTGCTATGCCATGATGAGCTGAACGCTCTTGGAATCCTTCCTGTAGGCTGAGGATACACCCTGATAAATACAGTCCATTTTCGATAATTTTAATCCCACAGGAACAAAAATTAACTTTGAATTATTCATTATTCGACTATATAATATTACAATTTACACAGTAAGGATGAAATTAATAATCTGAATGAAGTTTGAGTTAAACAACTATTTGAATAATGCGGGTTTGAATTTCTGGACTTACCTGTAGTTCAGATATATTTTGCTTATTGTTGTCAAGTAAATTACTTGAAAAAGGGACTTTCTAGTTAAGCTCTTTTTTGCTTTCATTACCAGCACAGATAAAACTAAATTGAGGCTCATATCATGGTTTCTACAGTATTTGGTTCATTATAGTAGTATCTTTGTTGATAGCAAACCATGAATCTAGTATCAAGAAGGAAGAGGATGTAAAGAGATTGTTAAAAGAAGATCACATTTGCTTGCAGTAAAGTTTGAAGCTTTTGGTTAGCTATTTTAAGAATGGACATGCAATATACCCCTTTTTTAGAGTTGATACAGATTGTAAAAATGTTACTGGAGGGAACTTTTTATATACATTGTATTATTTTTCAAGTTTTAAACTTTTTCTAGACAAGTAAATTGTTCTGGATTTAAATTCATCATTTTTTAATGGTGTGAATTTATGAGGCATTTTATCACTCACCACTGTGACTCTTTGTAAAACTTAATCCTTTGAGCCCTGACCTCCTGATTTATTGATGACCCTACACCTTGCCTCCTCAGTTAAAAACGTTGTTATTAGGTTGTCTTTGTAAAGAAAGTGGCCATCAAAATCATCAACATTTATCAGTACTTCAGCAACTGAAACAAGCTGCTAACACGGCCGTTAAGTTCTTTCAGTTCATGGTTCGGGTTGACTCCATTTCATTGTAAATTTGTTCAATTTATGAACGAAAAACACTTTATTCAACAAACATGAGTGCAAACATATTTCTTTCTGTGGTAGTATCTGATTAATCACACAGCATTTAGGAGATGCATGCACTTAGAAAAAGTAGTAAACATTACTTGTTTAAGTTATCCCATTAAGAACATGATAATAAAATTGGCGAGTTGTTTGCCTTGACCACACATACAAAGTCTAGACTAGAAGAACATCAAGGTTTTGAATGATATATGTCTTAACCAAGTGTAGGCCTTCAGATCTATAGGAATAGCAAAATTGCTCTGCAACTTTCCAATGAGATGTTGATCATAGGGGGGAAACCAAGGGGGTGGGTGAGCGCGTCACAGGTTATAGGCTTAATTACAGTTTCAAACATGTTTGATACACAGTTAGCCAATCCTATGTAAAAGAAAACCTCATTTTTACTAGGGGGCTGTGTGTATTTCATCTACATGAGTCCACCCGGCCCCATTATTACAATACAGTATAATACACGCTAAAAAACTGTCGCATGCTTAGCTTAAAAGGGTAGGGAAAATCCAGATTGACCCAGTTAATGTGTACCGGTAAATGGTTGATAGACAAGAAAAAGAAAGTGTGGGACAAAACAAAAAAAATGGGTTTTTGTTTTTAAGAGATTTACATGACATGTAAATTTTTTGAAAGAAATTAAGGCATACCCGTCAGATTTTTATAATTTCATTAGAATAGATGAGACAACTTTTCGGCATTTGCTGGAACTGGCATTGCAATTGATTGCTAAACAATCAATCGTTATGTGTGTCAGGAGTTGATCTGAATTAGTTCAGGGAAGTTTCTAGATTGTTCTCGATTAGTTGATTTGTAAGCAGTTTGAGTTGTTTGTTCGTTTTCACCCTCTTGATAGGAAACCATTGGTTTAAATTTGTTCTAGTTGGTATTAGTTTTTGATTGTTAGATAAATATTTTAGAAGGCGTCATTGTCTTGTCTTGTTCATTGTTGGTTTTAGGGATAGTAAGTTTTAATGAGTTGTGTTCCAGGAATGCCTTTATATACTGGGCAAGGAACAGCCTCTAGTTTGTCCAGGACCCGGAGTCAACGTTAATGCCCACTGTTGCCGTCAGTCTGTAACTAAGTCTTGTGTCGGTCCTGAGGAATTTATCAAAGTTTTGGAATCAGCTTTGTGCGGTAAGTATGGTATCTGTCGGTGTCGGGTCGTCGTACGCCTCGTTAGTAGTAGTTTCATCTTTGTAATTGTAGTAGGGTTGTAATGTAGCTTTTCTTTGTTTCAGGGTTCGGGGCTAGGCCAAGTACGGCAGAAGTTGACTCCGCCTCAGTACGACAAGGATCTGTCATGTCATACGTAACAAATTGTATCATTATTTTTGTCCAAAGTTAGGATAATCATACCTGTGTGGTGTGAAGGACTAAGATTGATTTCAAGCCTTAGTGGCACTTCGGAATGCATACAACTTCAGAGTCATATTTACGACCGTTTTCATTTGTGTGCCTTCTAGCCTTGGTGGCTATCTTTTTGATTAATTTGTAGCCTTAGTGGCTGAGAAAGTAAATGTTATACTTGTGTTTATGTACATATATGTTATTTGTAAAATGAATTAAGTGTTATGTTATTAAATGGTTAAATTTGGACCAGTTGTTACTCGTTTCTTTGTTGTGCGTGTTCATGTATGTTTAAGTCCAGTCCACAATCAGTGGACTGTGACAATGTGATAGTAAGACAATACAAGTCAGTTTTGAAACATGCATCACGGCAAAATGAATAGCATATTAGCAGTAGATTGATAAGCTCTGTTTTTAATAGCACATAAATACAATAAACCAAACGCATAGTAAACCCAAACAATTATTGTATAGGCCTACTAAGTCTAGTCTGGGAAGATCACTAAGTTCCGTTTTGGTTACTTTTTTTGGCGATGTAAACCATAAGTTGGTTTTCTTCTTGATGCTATAGAAAACAGGCAAATATTATCTTGATAATAGTAGCCGTAATCTTATTGTGCCGTGCCTTAGTTTTAATTGCATCTTCTTTTGGTTTTTTCTTCTTTTAATACCAGTTCATATTTTCAAATACACTTACAGCTTGTTTTGAGTATTGACAGTGTTTACAAAATTTAGTTAGATTACCTGGGAATTTTCCAGGTCACCACTTGGCTTACTAGAAGTTAGAATATCATGAAATTTACTCAAGTTAGCAAAAATGAAATCTCACCCCTAGGTGATCACAAGTCATGTTTGTTTCGTTCTGTCTAAGAATTTGTCTTCTATATGTTTGCAAGCATATCCACCAAAAGTATTTATCTTTATAGGGAACCAAGCAGCCTGAAGAGCTTGTCAATGTCATAGCATTTTTACCAGATCTAGTCCACAGATGGGCGCTATCTTTCTCACCAAAAATTGTATCTTCATACCAGCAACATCTGCCAGCTCTTAATTGACACAATCATAACATATCTTTAAAGAATGTTAATTGCTTTAGCCAAATAAGGTTTACACAAAAAAAATGAAAATATTCCCAGAAAGTCTGCGCTCTTGAAAAAGAAAGAAAGTTTTTTTTTACCTTTAGCCTTTGCAGTCAAAGACCTGCAACATGTTATAGTGTTAAGGTTTTATTATCTTCTTCATGTTTTGCACTGTGCAGTTCAAATGTATAGTCTATTGAGTCTATAGCATGTTTTTTAAATGTCAATCATAACAAAATATGGTATTTGCAAGAGTTTAGGCATTACAGCAAACTTGTGTAAGAGTTTTATTTGAAAAAATTCATACAAAATCTCTTTGCAGAGCTAACTTTCACAGTTTGTCATATATATTTTAAATAAAAATAAATGTTTACATTTTAATTAATAGAAAATCAAATAAAAGCTCTTTAAATTACATGTGTATATTGCTTAACTCACTTTTTGGCCAAATAAAGGAAACTTAATTCAACAGATTGCGCAAGTATGCAATTGTGTTTGGAAAAAGTCAGAACTGATTGATAATAACGAATTGGCCAAGCACTTTAAAAAAAACTTTAGGACTAGATGATACACGAGACAATGATGATTCAAATTAAAAGATGTGTTTATACCATCATTGATTAAATCAGCAGTTTTTGCAGAATCATAGCAATTTTATGCTTGATAAAATTTATTGCTACACTTGCAGTGAAAAGAAATATGTTTACAACCATGTTTTTTTTTTCAATTTTGGTTCATGCTGTTATGAAAAGGAATATGACTGTAAATTTTTATACAAATTTATATGTAGTTTTGATTTAAACACTTTTTCACAAGAGGCCTAGATGTTCTGCAGTGCAATGCAGATCAGATATTGAGCTTCTCATCCTACTTTGAATTTTTAGTCAAAGCTGGAAACGATATTTAGTCTAAACATGACCTGTCATAAAGCTAACCATTGCATGAGTGCTTGTTGCCAGTACAGCTGGGTCGGGATTTGTCTTTTTGGCATCCTGCAACTCTCAATACACAGAGCATGTGAGTCTTGCAATACACTGTATTGATCTGCATCCCATCGTCGGTGCAAGGACTACCCGCTCCCCCTTCCTTCCACAAACACACACACACACCACCACAATGATCACACCCACACAGGCACACACACACCCACTCCTTAAACTCTGCACTGCCCTGCACGCAGTGCACTTGCCAGTTATGAAGATGGGAGCATTTTTGCTTCTCAATGGGTACATTCTTTTTAATAGTATAACTATTAGAGGGTATGGAATGTATCAAATACTTTAATGTTTTTATTTCAATTCTCTGTGATATACATGTAGCCTACTTGTTATTTTGTGATACGATATTTTTACATACAAACTCTTTTGATGCTTTCACATATGTTTTTAGTTGAAACTCACATTGTGATTTTTTTTCGTAACACTGATATGTACCTAGGCCCATTTCTATACACTTAACGTTAATAAATAAATACATGTACATGTTTGAATGATTTAATTTGAATAAACTTTTTTAACATTTTCCTGATGAATTTGATTTAAATCATTCCAACTTGAGGGCACATTCATGTCAATAGTTAAGCTTGTGTTTCAACAGGTTGGTGACATACTAGCTTTGGTGAATTATGACAGAAAGCCGTCGATCTTTCAGCATACTTGGGTGTGTATGGGCTGTCCTAATTAAGTATTTTTGCTTTAACGTTGCTTTCAAATGTACTAGACTCCATTCTCAGTACAATCTGTGTTCGCTAAAACATTTTTTTTTTAACTGTTCTGTTTTGAGACGGTGCTCAGTTTAAAAATGCACAGTTGAGCCCACTTACATGAAACATTGAGCATTCTTGAGGACTAGCAAGTCCGCTTTTAGCTTTTGATAAAAAGGAATGAACATTTCATTTTCTATAAAAAAGGGCCATGGCTGACTCAGCAGTTAGGTGTCACAAGGATGTTATATTTACTGAAAAGGGTCATATGAATTATCTAAATAGATTCTTACAGCTTACGTTGCAATTTTGCATAGGGTCAATACAAAAAAATTGGGGAACTTTGTGAAACGCCCAAATGTCCCATAGGGGGAGATAAATTTATAAAGAATAATTAAACAATAATTTTGCATAAGATGATCAATCTAAGAGAAACAAAACAGATAAATTTTATGTATGTATCTCGAAAAACAAAAGTTTTACACATTTGAAAATACATAAAAAAATGCCATGGAAGATCACATAATTATTTCTTTATTCACTCAAGAGGGTTAATTGTTTTGGACCTTTGGACTTGAACAGTACATTAATACATTCTACTTAATCCACTTTTTTTCTATTTCCTATAACAAAGAAAAGTTTTACACAAAGGAAATTAAAGAACAGTAGATCACAAAGTTAAAACAGACATTGAGCTTTTTCACATATTGAAGGCTGTGGGACCTACATATTCTCATTAGTGTAGAGATTTAAGGAAAAAATGATTTCTGAAATCTTGCAGTTTTTGCTTTATGTCATGACCTTTTCCACTACCAAATGAAATGAGGAACTTCTTGATAATTGGATTTTTCAAGATGGTTTTACTTTTAGTTCTTTTTATAAAGTCTACGAATTGAAGCTTTATTTTAAAATTTTGTCCGATTTTTTAATGCAAAATTAGGTTACTTAAATAAAGAAGAAAAAACGGAAGCCTTGCAAGGTGTTGACTTTAACCAAGAGTTGACTTTTTTGTGGATTCCACTGTGCATGTATTAACTATTACTGCTTCAACAGTATAGTACTGATTTTTAAAAAATTAGTCTTTACTGAACAAGCTACCACACTCCATATCACACAAACACATTCTAGCACTTCTTTTTTACCTAATTTTCTCCATGTTGCCAGAGAGGAAAAATTTGCTGTGAATAGGAGACTTGAGTCAGATGGGATTTATTACCACTTGCACTTAGTCTCTTTCTCTCATAATTCCTTGAGCTTGATTTTCCACCCTCTTTAATAATGACTGAAAGATAAGTTTGTGTGCACCATGAGGCCTGAGCGCAAATTGACAACTTTCAAATTAATCTGCACAATAATGTTCCAAAAAATGCAATTTGGGGATGTTTATGTGTTCTTGCTGATTATTATCAACAAAAGGCAGTAAATCCACGTGTTTTGATTATTGGGATGTGAAATAGGTAATGTTATGGCATTGGTAAAATTGTTTGCACTACTTAGAATGTTTTTCTTCATGTGTACACAGAATAATCTGTTTCTAGACTTTAAAGTTAAACTGCTCTTTGGGATGGAAGATGATCTAAATCTCTTAGTGAAGAAATGTTCATAAGCCAGCATAAAACTTGAAAATCAGTGAAAGATGAATGAGCAAGGTGGTCCAAATGAGTCAGCTATGAGAATTGGTCACCGCAGAGATAAAAAGAAAATGCAGGACTTGTATGCCATTCTATACACTGGTTTTCATACGTGCTTCGAGATTCTCATTTCTGCAGAACAGTGTGTGCATATTGTAGACTGTATCTGGAACTTTTGACTAAAGTGCTGCACTTAGAATTTTCTCTTTTGAGCTAGCTCTTTGGAATAGGGCGTCTCAACCACCTAGTCCGGTATCTCAGCCTATTTTCATTTAGACAGCAATCACCATAAATTACATGACGTTGGTCAATCCAACAGCTTGACTATTGTTCTTAAAGACCAAAATGAAAGTCTAAGTTAATTTGTTACTGCAACCTGATTATAAACATGCCACGCACAACATTTTTACCAGCACAAGTAGTGGGGCTTCTTGGTGGAGCCATTTGTGATCAGTTATAAAAACTGTAGAGGAAAGAGAATTCCTGCTCCCTTCTGTCAACCAGATGCTATGTTACAAGAGTATCCATTGAGATGTGCTCATGGACTGTGCCCAATAACAACAATTACTAGCTGTTGAAAGATTGTACTTGTTGATGTCATGAGTATCCAGGCACAGGCTTGCAGTAGTCTGGATTCATCTGTCTAAAGGTCATGTTCAGCCTGACTCCCAGAGCCCGTGTTCGCCGAGGTAGAGAGTGGTACCAGAAAGTATTGGTCGGGTGCTCCATCAAAAGTAAACTTCCATTTTCCAACAAGACTGACACAGGTTCCTGGGTTTTCGTTTCTCCCTTACTCTTATTTTTCTTATGACTGCCACGGCAGTCTTGGTGTTTAAAGATGAAATCTCTTGGTTGTCCTAGAGACAGGGATGCTATGGGGTACCCTGGGCACAAATCTTTCTCATCATCTTTGTGTTCTCCTATATAGTCATTTCCATCCTTGTACCTGGTGGGGAATAGAGTCAATTATGAATGTTTACATTAGAGAACTGATTCACTTGCCTTATAGCCTTATACTCTTTGATAGCACTTAAGGCCTATTTCATCATTGACACATCTTTCAAATTATTTCGATTCTCCATCTCCTTGTGCTGTTGTGAATGTGAGGGATGATGGATTTGAAAAAAAAAGTTTTGAGTTGTTTAAGATAGCTGAACTATGGTAAAGGTAGGTAGTCCCATACTCGACATGAGCGTAGGGGAACAAGGAGCAGGGTCCTTGTTTTTCTAGGCACACGGCATAGTGAGATAGTTGGCCATTGCTTTCCTCGCCTCCTTTACTTTCGCCGAGTCTTAAGAGACCTAGCTACCCATCAAGTGCTGGGTGGGCACAGGGGAGCAAATAAAATTTAGCCCGGACTGGGGATCGAACCCGGGACCTCTCAGATAGGGGTCAACCGCCCTACCGATTGCGCCACTGCTCACCTATGAACTATGATACCCCTATTTATCGCAGCTGGGTGAAATTTCACCCACACTGCAAAGGCCTTCCTGAAGTTTGTAAATAAAAAAACTATAAATTTAACAAAATGGGAAAATTTGACTTCATCTTTTACTAAGTTTTAGTTTCAAAATATTAATAAAAATTCTTCTTTGCAAATAATTGATTGAATAAAACTTTAATCATAAGTCCTTGAGCATACTGTAACATAAATTTATAACTAGTGATAGTGATGGTAAGAGTTATCTGTGTATAAACATCTTCACAAAAAAATTTATGAAACTTCTTAATCTTAACATTATAAAAGGAACTGTAGTTTGATCACCAGGGGTAGGGGTGGGGTGTGTGAAATTCATGTTTTTAAGCCTTATAAACAGTCAAATGGGACATGAAATACATTTTTGATATAAAAAAAATTTAAGCTGTCAATGCTATTTCCCTGGCTAAAAACAAATCGGATGATGTAAGTTTTTAGTTACATTACTTGATATACTTAATAATGTTAGTTGCAGATATACTAGCTGCGATTCATCGGGTTGAGGCATTGTCACCTGTTAATTAAGACAAAGTTGAAGTTATATCCTGTTACTTCTGATACATGAGCTCGAATTTCCTTGAGTAATGGAGTCCATGGCAGTGCAGGGACTGTGTTTCCTGAGAAAGTGTATGACAGGCCAGTGTCTCCGTGAGCAACCTGAGGTAGAGAGATTTTAATGTGCTTACTGTTTCAGTATATCAGTACTCTCAGACATTTTGTTTGAGAAAAAAAATAGAGCCTGCAGCAAAATACCTGTACAAAGGCTTTAATACTTTGGGACAGAAAAACACTATGATGAAGCCTTTGTTGTTTACACTTGACATTAAAACATACAATGAACTGTGGAAACCTGATAATTTGAATCTCTTGGCAATGAAGAAAAACTTCGAATTACATTTAAAAGACCAGATTCATTTACTAAGCCACTTCTCAGTTCTATAGCACTTAACACTCTCATCCTAACCTAAGCAAGTCAATTTTTT
>BMAT01000953.1:12977-31101 GCA_019649035.1 Elysia marginata | reverse complement strand
AGACACTGAAAGATCTTGTCACTATGCTAGAGTAGTGCACTTTAACCGCTGCTCCTATGTGAGTTTAAAACTTAACAATGTACCTTGCTATAGACACTGAAAGATCTTGTCAGTATCCTGGTGAGTTTCACTTAACAATTTACCTTGCTATAGACACTGAAAGATCTTGTCACTATCCTAGAGTAAAGCACTGTAACCGCTGCTCCTATGTGAGTTTGAAACTTAACAATGTACCTTGCTATAGGCACTGAAAGATCTTGTCAGTATCCTAGAGTAATGCACTTTAACTGCTGCTCTTATGTAAGTTTACAACGTAATTCAGTCAGATATAACCTTTCGGGGAACCTATGTAAAGGGCTTAAAACTACACTCTATGAACAACGCAATTTAAACCTGATGCTTTTGACACGCACACAAACAATCATAGAAACGGTTATGATAGATACATGTAACTGTTCATATTGGCATGCTGTCACTCTTGATGGGATAGCCGAAGCATAGGCAGTACCCGTGTTAGTACTATAAAGTAACTTTTGTACACAGACAGTGACAACTTCTGATGGATTTCTGGCTGGTGAAAACAGAAGCAACAAACTCTGGAAATCCCAAACACTTCATCGGATTGGAAGATCTTTTCTAGAAGATGAGGATGTGCAATGTTGACAAACTTGATGCCCCCAGGGAAGTGACAGTTACAAGCGTTGCTCTTTCTTCAACACGATATAGAAAGGAAAAAGAAAACCACTTGTACCAAGGATTCAGACTACCTCTCTCTTTCTAAATTTCTCAATGCAACAAAACATATTTTTTTCTATGTCTCCCCGAAGAAAAAGTTGGGGGTCGAAAGTTCTTTTATTTCTTTGTGAGAAATGCCATTTAAAGGTCTTTTTTCCCCTGCTTTTTCCGTATACTTTTAATCTACAAAAGATTTAATGTTTAATATCCACAAAGTATTAATAATTTTATTAAAAATGTTAAACGTTTGAAGCTTAGAAAATTGTCTTCTTCACAACAGCAAAGCATATGAAGATGAAAAAAACTGCGACATCTAATTCATCCAACCTAAACACAAGACATATAAATTACTTTTCAAGGGTGACAACTCCTACATAGAACAAGGCAGGGTGACTGAGCAATAGAAAAGAAAGTTACCTCCCATGTCAACGACTTATTCACAGTAATATTTTCTTATTCAGCCTGTAACATAAAAACTTGCCATTTCCTTGTGGAGGAAATCTCCATGCAGTTGAAAATACAATATTTATTTACCCCAATCTATTTTACTATACATTTTTCTTTGGTCAAAATTCATGGTTTCAGAAAACGTAGCTGAAATGAGATATCTCTCAATCAGTCCAAACCAGATGGATGATGAAAAATCTCATAGAACTTATTTCTCTTTCTTTGTATCCTCTAAATCAAAAGAAATTCTAATATCTTCCTAAAATTTTTTGATAATTCATTGCATATTTTAACTTGCAAAAGCTCAAAAACACCCACTGCTTACAGTATCGGTGCTTTGTTTTTGTGTAACATGAAAAATGCCATGTCCAATACATTTGCACTGGCTGTGAGAGAATTAGGAGCACAGTTTTCTTTCATTACAATTACATGCTAGTCCGCACTATTTGAAATCAATTGATATCACAAGTAAGCTCAATCTTTATTTAATCACATCCAAGTTTGTACTGTTTGTAGGCTGAGATGGCAACTAAGCCTTTTCTCCTGATCAAGACATCCAGAATAAACTCCCCCCTTCCCTCACTAGAAATGAACTATGCCTCTGTATGTATGTGTGTATGTATGGGGGGTATATGGATGTGTGTATGTATGGGGGGTATATGGGTGTGTGTATGTATGTATTGCAACGCACATACGTAGCTGGAATTCAACACGGCACCTAAAGTAGTCATAGCTTAATTTGATGAGGTTCAACAGTGAGTAGATGTCTTGCAACCGTTGTAAGTAAAACGGATGCCTGTAATTTTATTTTAAGATGATGCTTAGCCTTTTGAAAATAGACTTATTCCTCCCTTTCGCTATATCAAAATAAATACAAATTCCAATTTTTTTTCTCAACAAAAATTTAACAATTTTATGCAATTTTAAACCTTGGTAAGCTCAGGAAAGTGTCTTGTTTCAATATTTAACACCTGGTAATGTGACATTAAGTCACATGCGACTAGTTTGGACTGGTTGCAAGCCATGTTTCTTACATCACCCTGCACTGACTTTACTAGAAAAAAAATTGAAGGCTCTCACACACCTTGTCAAGTTCAGCCTTGTCCCTGATGAGTTTCTGCTGAAGCATCTCTTCCTGGCGCTTTCTCTCGACCATGTCTTCCTTCATCTTGATGGCGTTGACTCGCTTCAGCTCGGCCAGAGTTTGTTGGGTGCGTCTCACTTCTTGGTCTTGTTTCTGGCGAGCGTACTCCGAGCTGCGGACGTTAGCGTAGAGCTCCTGCTCCATCTCCTCACCCTTGGAGACCATTTTCTGGTGTGGAACAAACAGCAAGAGAAGTAGGAATAAAACATGACAATTTGGACAGAAAGACTGTCTAAAATATATAACTACAATGTATGGATTTAGAACTGAGTTTTTAAACTGATATGCCTAAAAGGTCAGTGATTAGCCAAAGTCTCTATTTAAAATTTATTTTATTTTTTTCCATGATTTCACTCCAATTGAATTTTAGCTGCTGCTCACTTTCCAGTCACTATAGACACTTGTATAAAAATATGATCTAATTATAGAGATAAAAATGAAACCATAATGCATGAAAATGCAACGGTAAATTACAAGAGACATAATTATGTTTATTTCTCCTTTTGTTGAAATAATTATTGTTTGTATCATAATAGACTTTATCCTCCCTATTTCTAAACCAAACTATTTGTGTTGATTGAGGCACACCTGTATTATATATTTAAAATATTTTAATGTAATTTTGACTTTCCTTCATCTTGGACAAAATGCCAGAAAGTCATCAAAACAGGAACACACAAGGTTTTGAAATTTATAATGGGGTAAACAGCACGTCTTAAGCCTAGCAGAATTCACCCTCATACAGCAATAATGTCACTAAGCCCAAAGCCTAACAATTGAATTTGATCGACATGTCTGGTAATTTTTTTAGCCGATTGAATTTAAGATTCTCAAAAGTTTCAATGTCTGACCTGGAAAAACTTGAGCGAGTCTTCGTGTTTCTTGCGCTGGGCCTCGTGGTCGCGAGCCTTGAACCGTTTCTCCCAGACCTCCTGTTGTGCAACCTCCTTGTCTTTCTTCTGCTTCATGCTGGAGCTCAGCAGGTTCACACGCCTCGTGTTGTGTGCCTGGGAAGAGACGAGACGAGGACAACATAACAGATACACAGTAAGAATGCATGAGGGGAAACTTGGAGCATGTGAAAAGTTTTATGCAGTAATTATTATGTACTACGAGAAAAAGGGCAGAATCGAAAAAAAGAAATTAAACTAAAGAACCCATTCACTCGAAATATTCTTTTAAAGATAAATCGTTACAAGTCAAATTTTCAACATCTTGTGGTAGAAACTTGGCTCTCAGATGAAGAGATCCAGGGTTCGAGCCCTGGCTTAGCAGGTTAGACTGAAGTCCTTGCTTGGGAGCAGCCCTTGATACACAATTTCCTAGTCTCACTGAGATGCTAAACAAGTGACTCCTATACAGTCAGTACTACAGTGATACGCTAAGACTCCTATACAGTCAGTACTAGAGTGATATGCTATGACTCCTATACAGTCAGTACTAGAGTGATACGCTAAAACTCCTATATAGTCAGTACTAGAGTGATATGCTAAGACTCCTATACAGTCAGTACTAGAGTGATACGACTTAGTCGCTGCTCCCCTGTGGGTTCAGAAGACAACTTGTTCAGCAGAGCATTTAAGTGGATTAGGCGTTACATAAAAATGCTCTTCACTTTTACTGTAACTTAACAAAATTTATCTAGACTGCCTTGAGGTTTTGAGGGGATTGAGCAACTTGAGGCAGAGTATGAACATAAAGTCCAGGGTGGATTGCTTGAGTGCTAAGAAACGCACCTGAATTTTCTGGTCTATCTGCTTGGCTTTCAAGTCCATGCCAGCGTTGTAGGCAGAGTTGTTGAGCTGTCTCTGAGTCGTAGTGTTGTCCTCGAGTCGGATCTGGGTGTCAGTCAGATGGCGCTGCTCTGTGGACAGCACAGGGCTTTTTGAGGATCGCCTACGGATCTAAACAGCTCATTCAATTATTACAATAAACAAAATAATAACAATAATAAATATAATGATAACAGATCATTGAGAGACTGCCTAAAATCCACTCATACAGTGCCCCTTTCTGCAAATAAATACTACAAAAAATTTGTACTAGAAATAAACAGATACTATTGTACAAAAAAAAAATAGCATTAAACAAAAGCGAAAAGTTTTACAACTCAAATCAAAGCGTACAATGCATACAAACTATTAGATAATCCAAAAGTAGCCATCAGCTCTTCACTAATGCATTGTAAATTTATCAGGTTTCTATGCAAGACAACCCATTGGCAAAAGAATCCTTTAAAATGAAAAAAACAACAACAAAGAATCAAAAAGATAGAACAAAAAATTCTAAAAGAGAATGACTGACCACTAGCAGCAAATCATAAAAAAATATAGGAATTTTGTTTTGCCTTTCTAGAGCTGTTCACTTTGAATAGGGGCTACTCGCTGGTAATTGCTGTTCGTCCATGGCACTTACCGTCCCGTTTCTTGATGTCCAGATGAGATTTGGTAAAAGCCAGGTCGGAATCCAACTTCCGTTTACTCATCATCGCTTCTTTAATGTCACCATCGCTTTTTCTGAGATGCAAGTAAAAAAAATATAGTTTTTATACATTGAAAAATCTGTGACGCAAATAAATTAAATATATGGTTTTTAAGACTAAAAAATTTTGTTACGCAATACAAATAAAAGTACTTGTAGATTTCTATACAGATTTCAAATGTTTGAAAGAGAGAAAATTTTGTTTGTTTTGTCAAACATTCCTTTTTTCTATTTTCAAAATATTCCATATATTTCCATTATAACTTATTTTGCTTTCCCCGCTGTCAGCTTTAGATTTTTTTTCTCTTATTATTTTTTGTTTCACTGTAGTATTCCTCAACTTTCTCTTCTTTCCCCTACCCCCCCCCCCTCTCTCTCTCTCATTCTCAATTTTTCCATCGACTTGTTCAATCTCCACCTCTTTATCTTATGAATCCGTGTTTAATATCTGGTTGTGTTTATCTTGTGAACTTGTTTAATATCTGGTTGTGTTTATCTTATGAATCCCTGTTTAAAATCTGGTTGTGTTTATCTTATGAATCCCTGTTTAATAACTGGTTGTGTTTATCTTATGAATCCCTGTTTAAAATCTGGTTGTGTTTATCTTATGAATCCCTGATTAATATCTGGTTGTGTTTATCTTATGAATCCTTGTCCAATATCTGGTTGTGTTTATCTTATGAATCCGTCTTTAATATCTGGCTGTGTTTATCTTATGAATCCCGGTCTAAAATCTGGTTGTGTTAATCTTATGAATCCGTGTTTAACATCTGGTTGTGATTATCTTATGAATCCGTGTTTAATATCTGGTTGTGTTTATCTTTTGAATTCCTCTTTAATATCTGGTTGTGTTTATCTTATGAATTCCTCTTTAATATCTGGTTGTGTTTATCTTATGTATTCCTCTTTAATATCTGGTTGTGTTTATCTTATGAATCCCTGTTTAATATCTGATTGTGTTTATCTTATGAATCCGTCTTTAATATCTGGTTGTGTTTATCTTATGAATCCCTGTTTAATGTCTGGTTGTGTTTAGCTGCTGCTGTGCGCACTCTCTAATATTTTCAGCATTAAAAAAGGCGAAAACACACCATGTATCTGGGATGCAAAAAACTTAATCGCCTTTTTCTCGCTCGACTTCTCTTTACAAAAAGCTTAAAAAAAGTCTTTTTGCCTCAAGCTCACAAAACAAACTTGTACAATTCTCAAGATTCAATGTTTCAAAATGTTATCTATGATAAAAAGAATGAAAACTTACGTAAGTTTGTGTTCAAGTGATTTATTTGCAGACAAGTCGTCATGTATCTGGTTTGTCTTCTCACGCTTCTTGTTCCTGAAACAGGAATTTGTTGAGTCAAGCAATTCTCTTTCACAGTGCAACAATTTTTAAGGTAAGATGCTGAATTTGAACATGTACAATACAATCATGTTCAAAGGGTTAAATCTGAGTCTGCAGAAAGCGAATAAGATATATCTCATCCAATGAGCAAGGATCTCATTCAAGTGGTACTTTGGTGTGGTTAGGTGCTACATAGGCCAGGCTACCAATCTTAGCCCAACAAGCTCTGGTACTTCACAACCATCATTCCAGCCTTTCCCAAATCATGGGAGTCCAATATATGAAAAGGTAACATGCAAAAGGTCAAAAGTCCTCGATGTTTGGTTTGCCTCTTTTTCAACGAAGAACATTCAGGAAAAGTTTCCAGTTAATCCTCAAATTTCAGACAATGCAATCTTTCTGAGCTTAAACTTGTTAACAAACTACTTAAATTTTTCATTCTCATCCTATAAAGATATTTTTTAATCAAATAAAGTTATTAGGACTCAAAGTTATAATTTCAAATGAGAATTTTTACAAGTACAAAACTGTGACATCAGACAGTTTTGCAAATGATTAAAAAGACAAGTCAAAGTACTTCGATTTTGCGGAGCAAGAGTCCTACCTCTTATAGTCATGTGTTTGAACCCTTCCCTTCTGGGCTTCCATATTGAGCGTGATCGCCATCTCGGCCAACTCTTGTTTCAGCTTGTGCTGCTCCTCCTGATTTGAAAATAGAAAAAACTCAAACCTTTTTAATTGCTTTCCTCAAGATCAGCTGGCATTTTGGATAAAACTTCAAGAATTTATTACAAACTTTTTTTTACCTTTGGGAAGAAAACAAATCTATGCTATTTTTAAGGAAGGTTTATTACTATAAATACAGAATGATCTACCTACACAATGCCAAATTTACAAAGTTTTCAGTTAGCAGTGGACCAAAGATAATACGACAAAAGTATTAGTAAAGAACACTAATTTTAAGCTGATAAAAAAAAAAAAACACAGAAAGAACAAATTTCACTGCATTTCTAATTCAGTGAACCCTAATCTTAAATATCATTTAAGATAAAAGAATTTTTAACTTAGTATAAAAATTTCCTGGTATTAAGCTCTTAAAAAGCCAATTTTTTCAGGGACTTTTGCAGATTAAATTTTTCAGCGCTAAATTTTCATCAAGTGGAAAGTGCTCAAAGCTGGAAAGGTTCAGGCTTGCAAGAGTTAAAGAGTTAATCCTACTGTTATTATAAGGCCCTTAGAATGAGAGAAAGGAGCTCTGGTAACGCCATAGTTTACCTCTTTCTGTCTCATCTTAGATTCAAAGTCCTGACTAAGTCGCATCACCTCGGCTCTCTTCAGCTCTATGGCAGCCCTCTTGGCGTTGTACTGCCTCTCCATCTCAGACCTTAAGGAAGGAAACAACCAGCAAACTCATTGACTTTATCGTTTTCTTTTTTATAAAACAAAGTCTCCATTTCTAGTCTGACTCTAGGACACGAAAAAAATTGTGTCAAATAATAATATTTTATCAGATTCAATTTACAAATAAAAAAAATGCTGATTTTGTATACACTAGATTAATCAACTGGCAACTGTTTTTCTATTCACGATATTTAATGCAGAAGTTGTTCTCATAACACAAACACAAAAACTTCCGTTAAATGTCACATGTTTTACAACAGTAATTGATGTCATGAAAATGCCCCAATTTTAGATTTCAAGGCCTTCAAGGTCTCACTGCATCATATCCCCTCCGCCAGTTTAAAAAAATGTTCTATTCAATCGACCTGGCCAACAACCTGCCTTAGATATGTCAACAAATTTCTATAAAAAAAAAAACCTGTTTCCTTCCCTCCCCTTATTATCATCTTTCTTACTTTCTCTTGAATAAAAAAAAAAGGCAGAGAAAAAGACAAAGGAAAGATAATTCAATCCCTTTTCAGGCATGAGCAAAACTTAATGAACTTAAATCTCACAATACAATCTGGCTTCGGTTATCACTTATAGTAAAGTGGCATTGTAATTTGTTTGCAAAATTAAAACATAATGAACTTTTATGATATTAATTATATTATAAATTTGTCTCATCAACACTCTTGATAAACCACAAGGAGACAAATTTGAATTTCATTAAAAAAATGTTTGAAAAGAGTTTTTTCCGATTTATTTTATCATTTAAGAGCAGAAAATTTGATCAGAAAAGCATAATATCTTTTCTGGAAAGTAAAATTTCTTTAAGCCATTTCTAATGTTTGGAAATTAAAAAGAAAGAGGCAATTCAAGAATACAAATGACTAAGAATGCAATGTTTGGGACAGGTGATTGATTCTGAGTTTTTTGAGGCATTTGATAACAAACAGAAAAACAGTTAGTTCTTTTGTCTTCAACAAAAATGTCCAAATCACAGAAGTCAAAACAGCACATGGACTAGACAACTAGCAGTTGACACAGTTAGAAAGGAGAGTGACTTTGTACATAACTAGCAGTTCATACAAATGCAGAATAGAGCAAGTGCAGAAATAACACAGAAATAGACAGAGGAGTACCAGCAGTGATGAACGAAAGCAGAGATTATGGCAAAATGTTAAAACCTGGTTTTAGTTGTTGAGGAAAAAATGTCAAAGTCAGATGAAGAGTATGGATTTAACAATATAGATTGTTTGTGATGTTAAATGTAAGGCAGTCAATAAGGGTTTTAATACTTTTCTCCAACCTGAATAATAATTTAGTGATAAAGATTACCAAGATTTATCCCGAGTAGGCCTAGAATGCAATGGCAATATTGTTTTAAAGGAAAAAACATCTTCTTTTTACAATGATATACTTTAATATTATATATAATGGAAAATCTTAGAATACGGTAAAAATGGAGTAGATAGCATTTTTCATACAAAATCTTCCCATGAAAAGAATGACTGAAAAGACAAAAGCAAGTTTGTTGTAAATTCTGAAAAAGTTAATGGCACCACAAGGCAAGGCTTTGTTTTTTTAGTTCGATTTTTCCGTTTTGTTTTGGAGAACAGACGGTCTGAAATCAACATCACTTTAGTATTTTTTTGATTTGATTATCTGACCTGAAAAAAAAATTTAGACACTTTTTTTGACTCACTTTTGTAGCTCCATTTTTCTGGAAAGATCTTTGTGTGCCAAGGCTTGTGCTTGGCTTAGCCTCGAACGTTGTTTTGAATTCTGCAAGTTTCAGGCATTCATTGTGAAATAAACATGTAGATTGAGCGTGAAGGATGTGGGAAAAATGTCGTCATTGGTTACAATCCTATTCAGCACCAATACTAATCATTGTGATTTTGGAAGCAACAGCACAGGTCCAACATGGAATTGTTGAGTGAAAGTAAAATGAAGCTTACAAATATCTGTTCATTCAAAAAAATGGAATGAATGCTTAATTGCTGTAAGTTTCATTTTGGCATGCACAGGTGAGGAAGTATACAATAAAGGCTGGGGGCTGAATTGTTTTACATTCAGCAGTAGGAACAAACCACGTCTAATTTGTTAAAAACTTGAAACGGGAGTAATTATGATTTACTCCCTGAATTGTCATCATAATCACTTGAAGTGAATTGAGAGCAAATATGCGACATTAAATTTTGCCTACCTTTTCCCCCATCTGATAAAATACCCAAGGAAAATCAAAACCTACACATTTCTAGCATCTGGTTCATCAGTTTGAGAATGATTGTATTCAAAGAGTGATGGTATGATTTACAACGATGAACTTTGCAACCGCAGCAGCCTTTATTTTCTATTGCCTCAAGTGATGCAAAGCAGGTTGGGAAATCGTGTTCTGAGCTTCTGGCGCTGTTTAAAGCTTGATACACACCACTGATGGCCTTGCATGCAGTGAAAAGCGACCCAGCAACAGTGACGAGAATAAAAAAAACAAGAAAACAGTACAACAACAACAACAAGATAAACAATAACAGCAACACATAAGACAACTTGGTAAGTGACTGGCTGTCAAAGACTACACAACCTACTGGATTGCCTACTTCACTGATCACCGCAAAGATGAACTTACACGCGAAGGCATAGCTTCCTGTCGGCCGACTTCCTTCCTTGGCTACCACTTATTCTAGCATGAATGCGTTCTTTTGTTTTCTGCAAAACGTGGAATTAACAACAGACGTGCCATTGCATGACTGCCCTTTTTCTAAAGTTTATTTCTAATCAATAACCCTAACATCAACCACAGCTAATTGCAATTGCTAGTTCTAATTTTCTGTGATTAGCCTCTGACTTATCTGTCTTTTACACAAGTCAGTGATTGAATTTAAAGGTAATTAGATGGTTGCTAAAAAGCCAGATCACCATGTAGAAAGCATTTTCTTCAATAATTTAACACTGAAGTCAAAGATTAGCAGAATTATTACAATCGTAATAGTTTACAACAGTATGTTCAGTAAAGCTGGCCAAAAGGCCTGTACGTAAAAAATATGTGAAGGCCTCTGACAAAATGAGTCCACCTGCGCTGATTGAAGTGAGAAAATACTTACACTCAATCACTTTTACTGAAAAATTTTTAACTTGGTTTTTATCATGTTTTTCATACACATAGTCATAAAAACGTTGAAATGGTGGGCTGGAAAGGGCACAATCCACAAAAGGATAAATATGTCATCTCCTTATATATCCATTGTAATCTGATGTATTTCACAAAGTTTTTCTGCTTTTTATTAAATTTTTACCGACCCCTAACCTTGAAAATGCAAAAAGTTATTAAGTTATAAAAAAGTAGAAAAAAAATATTACCACCAGAAAAATTTTAGGGAGCCTGAAACAAGTCATATAATTATATATTTCTAAATGTCAAAAATGTAGCTGTGGAAAGGCTTCCTGTATGTCTTGCAATCAGTGCAAATTTGTCAGAAATTTTAGAAAATACCTCTAAAGAATAGATTTATTCTCTTTTTTTGTATCTCAGATCAAAACAAGTTCTAATATCTTCCCACAAAGTTTTGAAACTGACATGCACTTTTCAAAGTTTTGAAGCTCAGAGAAAGGCATTGTTTAAACTATCAATGACTTGTAATGTAAATTGACACACCCCATGCTTTAGCACAGATTGAGTAATGTATGGAGTCAGATTGAGTGACGTATGGAGAAGATTGAGTGACGTATGGAGAAGATTACGTAATGAGTTACCTCCTCTCTGTCATGCACATGATCTTGCGACATCTTGGTGAACCGCTCCAGGGACTGGTTCAGCTTTTTCTCCTCAGCTATTCTCTTCTTGTTCACGGCTAAAGAGCAAAAGAGCAAACAAACAAGCAGAACACAGATCAGATGAAACTTTTCCATGAAAGCTATATTCTTGTTAAAAGAGAAAAAAAATTTTAGTTATTAACTGCTATGTTTGCAGGTTTTTGTTAATGTCATGGTTGATCCTATCAATAATATTATTGCTGCGTCCAACTAATTAGGATCTAAATTGTTTGAATAAACGGTTAATGCAAGTTTTTAGATGAATTATTGCCTCCTTATAGCAACATACATATAATTGGCTAATTCAAGGTTTAAATACTCTTTTTAGTCAAAATAAATAGAGGTGTTTGGCAAGGATGTGTCCTATCCCCTGATCTCTTCTCACTGTATAGTGAAGTTATTATGCGCCACATTGAGGATTACCCTGGGATAAAAGTGGGAGGTCATAATATTAACAATCTGAGATACGCGGATGACACTGTCCTCATTGCAGAAAATGAAAGTGATTTACAAAAACTCCTTGATGTTGTCTATTCGGAGAGTCAAAAGAAAGGACTTGAACTTAACAGCAAAAAGACAGAGGTGATGGTCATTAGCAGGAAAGCCAACTCTCTACCTGTTAATGTGACAGTAAACAAAAATAAACTCACTCAGAGAGAAAACTTTAAATATCTTGGAACATTGAATTCAAGTGATGGCAGATGCGACGCAGAGATCCAAGCAAGAATAGCTCAAGCAAAGGCAACATTTCTGAAAATAAAGTCAATCCTTACAAACCCATATGTATCGATTCAGACAAAAAAAAAGAGTTCTAGAATGCTACATAGAACCAATACTGATGTACGGTAGTGAAGCCTGGACAATCACAAACAAATTTAAAAAGAAGCTTGAAGCAGTAGAAATGTAGTTTCTCCGACGAATGTTGAAGATACCTTGGACAGCAAAGAAAACAAATGAAAGAGTGCTACAAGAGGCACAAAGTAAACAATCTCTTTTACATAAAATACGCAAAAGACAAGCAACCTTTTTTGGCCATATCATGAGACAGGAAAAACTAGAAAACGTGATAATAACGGGAATGATGACGGGTAGACGCTGTAGAGGTAGACAGAGAGAGAGACTGACTGATGGCATGACAAAATGGCTTGGTGTGGGCAGTGTGGTAGCGATGCTGCAGAAGACAAAGATGCGCCAGGAGTGGAGAGGACTGATCGCCAACACCTTGGAGCAATACACCTAATGAATGAATGAAACATCTGAGAGTTTAAATAGAGCCGAGTCCATATAACTTGAACCTGGGTAATTTCAATTATTGGTTTAATTGAACTTTTTTTTGGGTTAGCAATTTTATTTTCCTTCAGTAATGTATACTGATGGATAATTCAAAGTTACCTTTTGTTTCCATGGGATATGAAATATTACAAGTGAACTGTATATTTCTTGGTAGCATAAATTTGAATTATAAAAAAAAAGAGGAGTAATACCTGCCGACTGATAAAGACCCTTGTCAAATCCTTTCAAAAGTTTATGTAACTCATTACATTTCGTTTGGATCAATTTCATATAATTATAAAAACAAATAATTCAGATTTTATGGAGGGGTTAATTTTTATGATTTTGAGAAAATTTGCATTTAAGCGCGTAGTTTTGTTAAAGTTGGTGAAATCTCTCAATATGCTAAGTCTCAAGGCACATTATAACCTAATGTAATGAACTCATGATAACCATATTACCATTCCCATAGTCTCTTAGAGTGTGTCGAACAGCTCGCTGATTCTTGATGATATCACCCTCAGTTCTCTTTAACTCTCTTTCCTCTTGTTTGTGCTGCCACATATGGTCCTTGAAATAATAAAAAAAAAAGATTAAAAAAAATCAGCACTAGCTTAGCGAAGGAAAACTCAAACATATTTTTTCCTCAACATGTTATAACACAACCAGATGTAAGAACCATTGAAGTCCATAAGAATCATGTTTTAATATGTATGATAATATAATCTGGAACAAACAGCCCCTGGAATCAAACAGCCGACAAGTGAATGGTCATGAAAAAAAATAATGCTGGTCACATGGAAAGCACTAAATATTATTTTGATCAAACTCTACAACAATCACCAGATGACACCACTTGAACTTGCATCAGAATCTGTTCAAAATAGGAGAAAGGGGCAGACTATGAAATATTTAGCACAATTAAATAAAAAAAAAATTTTGTTCAAAATATTGTAAGATAAGAAAGGAAAGCAGTTAGAAGACTGCAGTGCTGTTGTTTTCTTTTTACCTCAATGATTTTGATTCTTTTCTCATAGTCTTTTTCATCTTTCTGGATCCTGGCTGTGAGAAGCACCACATTGTCGGGTGTTCTTGCCCTTGGTCGACCAGGTTTAGATGGTTGAGATTTCTCTTTCTCCTTCTTCAGAGCAAACGTGTAGCTAAATCTTGTAGAATCCAGGAAACCGCCAGGACCAACTTTCCTTTCCTGAGCCCTGAAAAAAGTTCAGTTTAATTTTTGTTGATAAAACAGACCAAGCAGGGTAATTAAAAAAGGAAATTTATTTCATGTAGGAGAAGTGAGAGATTTGTGGTTGTACATCCTGTTTTTTTTTAATGTTTTCAAATTCTGCACTGTAAAATTTAAAACCTATGATTTTAAATTTTTTCTGACTGGGCTTGCTATCTTATTCTATAAATAAAAGCAAGTAGTATCTTTTTATTTATTAAAAATTATTTTCCTAGTCAAATACCCCTCCCCCATTTATATTTGTTTTTTTTTTATCTGGATCACATTAAATGCTTCAAAGTCAATTTCAAATTGTACTTTAAAACAGTTGTCTGATAAGCCTGAGCCAGACCTTTTTTTTTAGGTCTAGTCCTAGAGGGAAGATCTAAATGTAAGTAAAAATCAACATTGAAGCGATTCAAAATTTTTTTCCTGTGCTGTACAATTCATTCCTACATTTAGCACAAAGAAAGAATCTTACTTGAGAAAAGCAGCATATTCTTTGCTTGCTGCCGCTCCTTCATCTTCTTCCTCTTTCTGTGGCTGTAGGCCTGGCGCGCTGTCAGGCCTTCTTATCAAATCATAGCGGTTATGCAGAAGTTTGCATCGGTCAAATGGTAGATCAGTGAGCACCATGATTCTTTTAAAACAGTTAAATGTGTTTTATGACTTTTCGGATTTGCTATAAAGTTCAAAATTCACATGTAACACTTTATCATCTCACATTGAAATTTTTCACGCAGAGACTAAGGTAAAAATGTAGAAATTGTCTTCCAAATGTAAAAGCTCACAGAGTTTGTTCCTGTTGATGTCTGTAAATAAAAAAAGGCAGAAATAAATGTAGGAGTCCAGTGTAAACCTAAAGTAATGTTATGTACAAAAGGGATAGTCTAATGCACTGATATTGATTAAATAAAATCTGATTCAAGTCTTGGTCATCTGTGCCAGACTGCAGAAACTTTTCAAGTGTCAGCAGCACACCAAAGACAAATTTAATTCTAGGCTATGAGTTTTGAGGCATTGTAAGCTTTCTGTGAAATTGTTTTCTGATATCTTTTCCCCAAGCTTAGACTTTATAACCAGGTATCATCAGAGAAATGTAAGAGGAGAAATAATGAAAAATCAATTACATTCCGAGAGGTCATAACATGTGCTTTGTAATGAGGTAAAGCATAACAAAGATATTTTAATTTTATCTTGACTTTCAGTATACCAAATTCTGTGAAAGATGTTGCCATAAATGTCAATGCTTGTAAAAGAAGCTTAAACTGTCGGGAAAAATCAAAACCAAACATAATAGAAATTTTATCAGATCAACCTCTTTCAAATGCTATAAGTTTACCCTAAAAACCAAGTCTAATTCCTTAAAGCAAAAAATGACATCCCTTCCTTGCGACAAGCAAGTTTGAACAGGATTACTGTTGGTCTACAGCTATAAACTTATTTTGTTTTTAAAGCAGCTCAAATACATGCAGCTGTGAAATAGTTTTTTTGTGTAGGGGCATCTTCTAGATTCTTTTCCTATATCAAATCAATGACAATGAAATGAATAAAACTGTGATTTCTTACCTAAACCTAGACCACCATACTTACGAGGCCTGTCAGCCTAAATGTTCACAAACTTGAGATTTATCAGAGTTTTAACGACTGAAAGGCATATTTTACAATGATATAGTTCGAACAACTAGAAATAGAATGTAACAAGTGATATGCAGTGATGAGCCAGCGCAACACAAAACTACATGTAAAACTTAGGGAATACAACATCTAATCTTGGCAGTGATATTGGTCTCTAGAGACTAGAATCTAGATCTATAGATTCCTATCAATTGTCAAAATTATTTATAAAGTCTAAATCTAGATTCGTTACTCACAAATTCTGTTGAGTTGTTAAATGAATTTGGCATAGAATCTAGATCAGATATAGGTTAAAGCAGAGATTTAAACAGGATTTAGATCTGGTCTTAGAATAAGACCTAGACTCAGCATCTTACTTTCTAGAATTAGAAACGAACTATTGAATTCTAGATGACTAGAAGATTAGGCCTACGTCTTAAGAGAACACTAACCAGGTCGCATGAGTCAGATTATGGAAATTGTTCTTTCCATGAAAAAATATTTTTCCTTATAATTTTAAAATTTATGTTTTATTTACAATAGATCTAGGGCTCAAGATACAGACCAAGAGCTTTAACAAGTTAAGAGCCTAGATTCAACGAGAAAAAGCATTATTCCACCATCTTTGTTGTCAGGGAGATGTTGCCGCTTTAGAGCAAATGATAGGTTCCGGTCTCTAAATTAAATACGCTAAATAAATACGCATTACCTTCCCTTACTCTCACCCTTAGTTTCGTTTTCGTTTCTGTCGCCTGTCGCTTCACAGAAGTGTCAAAGCTGTCTTGCAGAAAAGCCTAGCATAATAAATTATACCCCAATGTGCGCGAATATGAAGACTTGAAGGAATCTCAAATTTTGAAGTTAAAAATTTAGAGGTAGATTTCTTTAAGTTAGAATTCGCTCAAACGCTCTTTTTTCTGTTCTAAACAGGATTTAGCTCGACAAAGACATACTAATAAGGAAACTTAGGAAATTGTAAAAAATGGCCTCGAAAGAACATTGTAATGATCGTTGGGATGAGCTGCCAGGGCTGTTTCCAAGAATTCTTCATTTGTGGAAAGAAGCTCCTACACATAACAACTGGGCAATAGAAAAGCTAATGGAGATTTTCCGTAAACATATTGGTGAGTTTAGCAACTTTTTAAATTTTCCTTGGCCCAATTATGTTTTCATCCTTAATCCTAGAAACCCTCAAGTGCAGTTAATAGGCTTACATAGTCACATAGTGGACCAGCGACGAGTAAAGTACTGTATACTTGCATGAATTTCCCAGACATAAAGGACCAGCTACAAGTATACTCAAGAGAGTTTCCCGAACGTAGAGGACCAGCGACGAGGACAGCCTACTCACGGGAGAGATCTTTTCTACTAGATTGAATTGAATCCTATTTCGTCAAAACATTTTAACCTAGTTTTTTTCCTTTCTGTTTTTGTCAAACTTAATATAAGTAGGTGATAACTCCGGTCCTAGAGGATTTGGTTAGTTGTTTGAGTTTTAACGTCCAAGTCAACTTTGAGGTTATATATCAGAGACAGCGCCTAGGACAATTGTCCTTGAAAGCAAGCTGCTACACTGTGATGTAAAGAGCGCTTGCATACACCACACCGAGTCACATTATCTTTTAGAAACACGCACCTCCCGATCTCTGAGCGAGTGTCTTACCGCTAGGCCATAGAGCCGATCTGGGTCCTTGGTGAAAAATAGTAGGCGATGACCTCAATCTTGGGAACAATAATAAGTGGCTATCCTGGTCCTTTAGATGTTAACCCCTTTGCTGCTGCAGGTTTTTCCCATACTGTATGATAATGATAGTCTACAAATGTGAAAATTAACAGACCAAGGCAATAAAACTATAGTGGAAACCTCAAAAACCAAAGTCTAAGTCTTTATGAGTTTCTAATCATTCGAAGTTCTTTCTTCATTAGGTTTTTTTTCTTCTGTAAATTTATTTAATTTGGACTCATAATTTGAAGTCAGTTGAGTTGGATTTGTTTAATTTGAAGTTGGTACCGCCGTTAGAAGCCGAGGAAAAAAAATTTAAAAAATCCATCTGCCAGCTCAGATTTTTCCTCTCTTATGACTGCTGGGATAAAACAAAGCCACTGACTCGTCACTGTGCTGGGCAGGCAGGCAGGGACACCAGTGCTAGCCCATCTTGGGCCGTTTATGATAGGTAGAGAAGGGTTGGAGAGATAGGATTAGGTTGCATATATATTGTTAAAATCAGATAACCCCAGGCGTAGTGTGAAAAGCCCTCTAGAGTCTCTCGCTGTGGTACTAGGCTTTTTTGCGAAACTGACAACACCAATCACTCAATGCAGTGGTCAAATTTGGAAAGCGAGAGTCCGGCTCACAGTCACACGCTGGCAGTGTGCAGGCTACAAATACAAGAAGGGGTAGGAAGAATTTTAAGCTGGGGCGAATGTCAATATTGGTTGAAGAGAAAGTGGAAATTGGAGAGAGATTGGCTTGCGTCGTCAACCTCGAAGAAGATCAGTAGATTGGGCAATAGTGGGCGGGGTAAGGTGGTTGTGTAAACCGAACGAAAGAACAAAAACTCATTAACTAGGGCTAAATTCTTGGGTTGTGTTAAGAGTTAACTAAAAAGCACACAATGTAGCATACAGCCATACAGCTGGTCTGTAGATTGATGATGTAAGC
>BMAT01000951.1:110926-121859 GCA_019649035.1 Elysia marginata | reverse complement strand
TAGTTTGAGGTTCGGCCTATTTTTGGGCTATCTTTCCTGGACTATTCAAAAGCCCAAAAAAACCCATGAATTGTCTACCCCGAATGAGGCTCGGTAGCGGCAGTGAAGGTTGAGTACTTCTAACCCTGACGACGCCTACTTTCTAACCCTGACCCCGCCTACCAGTCTGACAACGTCCTTTACTACACTGTCACTGTGAAGAACTTACAGAAGCGTCTTGTTAAGAGACGGAATTAAGACTAGTAGTAGAACTGATGCGGTTCCTTCTGCCTCAAGCATGGTAGTAGTTGCAGAGAAATCAAAATCTAAGGCATAGGGTTACAAAATAGACAAGTCTCACGATAGAGGTAGGGATGGATATTATGACACTTATATCTTTAGGGATTGTCTTAGAAAAAACATAAAAAACAAAACAAACAAAACAAAACAAACAAACATTATATAATATCTCCGCACTTTTCTTATTTGATGATAACTGACGCACTTCTAAAGTGAAAGAAAAAAAAAAAAACAAGTTTAGAAAAAAAAAACACAGGTAAAAATCAAAGATCATGTATTTGGCATTTTGTAGATTTTGTTCTTGCAAATCTGAAAATGTAAATTGAATAAAGCTATAAGTTATCTCAAAATCGGAAAATTGTATTCTATAATATGTGTTTTCAGTTGCATTGCCAGCCTTGTTCATCAGTTGATCTAGTCTCTAAAAAAGTTTACTTTTATACATATTTATTCGTACCCAGTTGTCAGCGATGAAACATGTGTTAATATATCTATTTAATTTTCTTAACATACAATCACTTTCATTTCATGAAGCCAAAGAAAAAGAATTCGTCGGAAATTTTAAAACAGGATTTCAGAAGTAGAGAATACGAGAAAAAAACCCTTAGAATTTTCAATTGAAAAAGAACTTCCAACTTCCGACCCATTTGCCGTAGACGTGAGACGAAAATGTTATCACCGGATTTGTATCAAGCCCTGTCATTATACATTATGACGGAACTTTACATGTCTACAATGCAACTGCCTTAATATTGGTCTGCAGATGGATGTTTCTCAGGATGGGTGTTTAGTGCTCAATCTGGTATCTGTATTAAGGTGATGCTCACAAAAGGGTCATGGCACGAAGCAGGACAGGTGTGTCGTGAAGAAGAAGGGCACCTGGTTAACAAAGAAATGAATCTGTTTCTCAGAGGTATTAAACTTGTTTTACTATCGTTGTGTTTCAAGTTAATTCACTTACCCAAGGCAAAGTATTTTTCTTGTGTAATCGCATATAGCCTAAGCGCTAGTGATAGACACGAGGTTGAAATTTTTGTGTTAAAACAATATTACCGAAACATATATTACCAGAAATGCTTTGCTTCAAGCAATCATGGCGTTCGAAATGGTCTTAAATTTGTATGAGTTTCTCACTTTTCTACTACTTGTTTTATAGAATGAAAGAGAACACCTAAAAGGTTTAATATTTTGTCAAAATATTTTCACTCGGGGTTTATGGATGCGTATGGCATAAGGAGAGGAGACTCAATGAAAAGATTTAGAGCAAACTGAGAGAGAAAGAGAGAGAGAAACACATACTCGTACATAGAGATAAAGAAAGAGACACACAGAGAGAAAAAGCAAGATGCACACACAGAGAAAGAGAGAGACACACAGACAGAAAGATAGATACACAGATAGAGAAAGAGAGACAGAAACAGAGAGAGAAAGAAAAAACAAGTTTTTGGCAATATTATTGCTTTCATTAAAATGCGTTCTTGTTATTTCACGACAAATTTGACAAAAGGGCAAAATTAATTTTTATACGTTATAATTTTCGTCTGCAGTAACATTTTCTTCCCCAACATAATCATTGAAGTTTTAGGTAGGAATTGTGTATGCGTAACCTATTAATATAAAGGGTTTCTTAGCCTTGCTAACTGAATAAAAAAAATGCTCTTGAAAAAGTCAAATTTAATGAAAGTAACAGGTTAAAAAAGATACAAATTTGCTGTCTTAAGTTTTCATGCAGCTTCCTAGTCAATGGCAACTTGATCATTCATAATGCTTAAATATTATCAACTTTATTAAAAAATCATTCTTTTGTGGACAAAAATAGTTGCATGACAGTTGAGAAAACTGGAGATCATTCGTTGTGTCCTAAAATATCCCTCATTACCAAATTTTTTAGATCCAATTTCTTCTATGAGGTTCGACGGATATTGAATTGGCTTAAACGACATTTTACATGAGGGCAAATATCAGTGGCTGGATAGCTCTGTGAAGGTAATTCTTGTTTCCAATATACAACTTTATATCTAAGACGAGCGAGAGATACTGAGCATTTCTAAAACAGTTAATCTCGTTTGTTCTAGACTTCGCAATCTCGCAGCCTAGTTTGATAGAATCCTCAACAAAACGAACATCTGAGGGGATTTCTCCACTTACAACTGCACAAATACTACTGATTCTTACAGTAACAGTACTTAAATTAATCAATCTTACCTTCAAGTCTAGCTTGAATCCTCTACCCTAACCCACCACCNNNNATATGTATATATATATACACATCTCCCTCATTCTCTCTATCGCTCTTATCCCCCCTCTCGGTATATCTCTTCACTTGTACCATGTTTAACAACTAACAAAGTCACTATAGCACCAGATTGAGCTTAAATTTTTTTTCGACCCCGTGTTGACGCTGGACAGTCCCATACGGACTGGGAATTGGGAAGTGCTCCCTCGCGACTCTTGGAGCGGAGGGTTTAGTAATGTTCTATTAATTCTACTGAAAGCATGACTACCTTGTAAGAGCTTAAAACTCTTAAAAAATTTCTAAGTATAAATTGTTCAACTGTCAATGTATCGTACCATTCAGCATGAACCAATAGAGACGTTATCTAATCAACGAATCAAACCGGGTCACGAAAAGAATAGAAAGCAAAGGGGAAAAACAGTTAATCTCATTCATAAAATTGTATTACACTATTATTGAAAAAAAATGATTGTTGAGCTCTCAAAATCCTTTGAAAAATTAATACCAACCTAAGTGAAACAATTCGATAGGTACTATTGATGTCTAAACAGTTTTCTTCATACCTGATTTGTGTTGAATCTTTTAGTGTTTTATAACGTTTAATTTTAAGTGGTATTGCTACTAAGGACTGTACACATTTGCGGTTTAAACAATTTTTATCCCCGTTCTTAAATTTAATTAATGTCGACTTCAAACGGCTATAACTTCACACATAAGAAATATAGAGCTTTTTATCGATGTGGTATTTGAACGTAGACAAAAAGATCTTACTAATTTCATATTTCGACTTAGACTTATTATGACTGGTCGTGACTGCAGATACTATACGTTGCATGTGTCGTGCAAATTCTGCTATTAAAAAAAAGATCACAGTCCATTAAAGACCAAGCTTTAATGTGTTTTAGCCTAGTCTCACATTCATAACATTCAAAAACCTTTTTTTACCTTCGATTGTCTCGACTGCAATATAGAGAAAGCATAACCATAAAATGTTAGAGAGTACATTATGGACAACTCGCAATCCTTTACTACAGCTATCCATTTATTGAGCAGCATCTAGGTAAAGATATAAGTTTTTATTTAATGAGTAATGGGAACAAGACCTAGTCGAAACACTGTATCTTTCTGTGGCTTTTAAGGTGGCCGCATTACGCAAATTTGCACTAAGGATTTGTTCAACATACTAGGCATACCAATTTTCTGAATGATCTCTTATTAAGGTCACACGAGTCTTGGGAAAACGCCAGTCGCTTCCGCCTTCTGCCTTGCAGATCGCGCACCTTTTGTGTGTGGCACAGTGGGCAAAGTATTGCGCACCTAAAGTAAAACGCTCTTATAGCCCCCCTGATACCAAATTCCGCACCAGCAGTGAGAACTACGTGGTAAATATAGGTCATAACCATTATCCAATGAATAAATCTGTAGCGAGTACATGTAAAATTGTCTTTTTTATTATTTAGATTTATGCTACCTTTTCCAAGCATGTTGATTTCCGGTGCGATTTAGCTGTAGCTGTAATGAGGCCGATTCGGGCCGATTTGGACACAGGCTGTGGTTTTTGTGGTAAAAAAAATTGTAGTAAAGAGATATGATTGGAGGTCATACATAATAGTATTTTCCTCCCAAAGCGTTGCCAAAAAAAAGCTGTGTCTAAATCGTCTGTTGCAAAAGTTAGCATGAGCTTGGATGGACCAAACAGTTCGAGAAGAGATTATGACGAATCCGGACAAGCAACGGCGAGCATTGCTCAATTAATAACTACTGCAGCAGTACAACAGCTCTGTGAGAAGTAGTGGATATACTAGTATAGCCTAGGTTAGGTTAGCTTGTTTTAATTTTAACGCCTCTTTTCAACTACAAGGTTATATCAGAGACGGCGTTTGGGACAACTGAAAGCGAGCTGCCACACTATGATGTAAGGCGCTCTTGCGTACACAACACCCAGTCACTTTATCCTGACACCGGACGACCAGACCGAACACTACATCTATAATGCCAGACACTAGGCGGACCAGCTACATTGTATTGCCAATTTTAAAGTCCTTGGTTTGACTCGAGCGGGGAGGGAACCACGCACCTCTCGATCTCTGAGCGAGTGTCTTACCGCTAGGCCACAGAGCCGGTACAATGTCTTGTAATGACAACTGCATTCTCTCTCTCCAAAAGCCAGTTTTTGTTTTTGTCTGGTTACTTTCAACGTTAGCTGTTTTACTAAAACATAGATTCAGTAAACCGAGCTGCTAAGGTATAGGCTGTATAGACTCCAAACAAAATTAACTGTCTCGCGTCCAGGGCGAAGCAGTCGGAAGTCGGAAATTCCTCTTTTGAAAAAACGCTATGAAAAAGTTGTATTTTTCTACTTTGTCTCTCCCTCTTTTTTATAAACAAAAAATAGTTAAAAACGCTGATATTTTTATGGAATTTGTTACGTCTGTAATCTTAGAAAAAACATGTCTTCTTTGAAATAGCAACTCCTTTGAATATGAACATGTCGACATCTGACTCATTCACCCTGACACGAGACAAATTCATTATTTTTGACATCATGACATCCTTATTATATTAGGTGCAAAGATGGTGGGGGGGGGGGGGGGGGGGTTGGTCAAGAGCAGAATATTTCTCATTCCACTGCTTATTCTTTTCGTGTTCACATTGGTGTGGAAATTTTTTTTTAATCACAGGCAAATTTTTGTTGTTATACCGAAAACCTCACAACACAGAACGTCCTCATGAAAAACACTAACACTCTTATTAACACTAAGATATTGCGGGCTGTGTAAGAGTTACAAAACAAAAAGTGTAAATGGCAATAGAAAAATGAAAGCCACCAAAATCTGGAAAGATGTAATTTTTCATTTAGCGCAAACCGGAGATGAATAAGGTTCTGTAGCGCATTGTCTTCGCGACCTCTAAATAAGCCATTGTCCTAGAAAATTGAAGGCTTTAGATTAATTTCCAGACCACCCAACGTAGTAAAAGGTAATTATGCCGCTATCAACTGCTTGGATCGGGGCCCGTCAGCCAATTGTCTGCTGTAAAACCCACGCTACCTATGGGTGTTATTACGTCATATGTTATCGTCGTTGGCGCGCAAAGGTCTCTGCGGTGAAACTTCAGACAACCGGTCTCTTTCTCAGATATTATGCTATGTACAGTGTAGAGCCTTAACGCTCTATACAGTCGTGACTCGTTTAATTTGTGTCTGTTGTTTACTCTAAACAGATCTCGTTTGCCGTTAAAAGAATAAACCTGCGAACAAAAAAAAAAAAAAACAACAAAAAACAAAAAAAACAAACCAAAACCATCAACAAAGAAATCCGTTGTCGTTACAAGACAATACAGACTTTAAGCATCAACGCGTGAGTATGACGCGAACGTCTGTGGGTCTATTTTTAGAAACTAGTTTCATTATTTTTATTGTTTCCTCAATCTGCTTTCCCGATTTTCACGTACGCGTAGTGAGACACGGTGCGTGTGCTAAAGGTCTCTAATGTTCCCACCAACACTCAGTGATGAACTTTATTTTGGCGTAGAGTATTGGCCTCCCAGTCCCACTCATTATCCAGCGTCGTTTTTTAAAACGTTTTCTGCCTGCTCTGTCGTCTTCACCGCAAGTCCTTTTTCTGTTTTACTACAAAAGTTTGGTGATGTTTTTACTAAGTTGGGAGGTGAAAAGGCAAACAATGATCAATGCATCTAGACTAGATTATGCCTAGATGTAGCCTAGGTTTTGCATGAGTTTTGTTTCGTTCTAGGGTCTACGTGAAATGTTTTTCTCCATTTTCAGGACATTATTCCTTCGTAATAATCAAGAGAAAAAGATGGAAATAGGGAATAATAGTATATGACATAACATACCATTAGGAAAATGCAAAAACAGTAATAGGGAAAGAAAAAATTAAAAAGAAGATGAATTGTTGTGGCGGGAGTGTTCAACTATTTGTCGATGGAGCGATGAAATGGAGAGATGAGGACAAATTGTCATAAGATGCAAATTGGTCTTTTCAATTTTGGACTGATAAAACCAATATGCATTTACATAAAGACATGAAAGACAACTTATGACACAGTCTAGTCTATTTCTCGACCAGGTCGGTTACACCCCAACTAGTAAATATCTAAACACTATAATCGAAAATATAAGCCTTTATAAAACTGCTAACTAAAATGTAAGACATTGTTATTTTCTTTAACCAAAAAGTTTAAACTAAAAAGTAACAGAACATATGCAGGTTTAACTAAGATTGATTGTATCTCCTGGACCATTGCATGATATGTTTAGTAGGAATACGTGTTCGACTTAAACTTTATCGACGTAAATTTACCGATAACGCACTATACATGCTAAGCTATCGTTTTTCTCGTCATTTATGAACAGTTTAAAATGTTTACAATGTCACAAAGTTAACTATCACCAGCTTGCTGTGACGTAAGTAATTCTGTTTATGAATCATCCTTTGAGAATTTTTACACTATTAACACCCCCCCCCTCTCTCTCTATCTGTCTCCACCTCTTTCAAAGAAAATAAAAAGTCGCTTTTAGATTCTAGATACTCAGGCCACGTCAGCCAATATTTCAAGTCTAGGAAACCAAGAGAGTAGAGTATGAATCTTTTCCCAGATCAGGGATCAGTTGAAGTCCAACATCAGACAACAACACCCCTATCTTCAGCTGCGATGGACCGTGCACTTTGCATTGCTACCTTTTGGCTCTGTGTTGTTGCATGCTGCCAGTGTAAGTAAAGAGATTTTTTTTCTATAGATTATTCGGCATATTTTGTTGAATACATTAATGTGAAGCAGAAACGTCAATAGAAGTAGAGAATCTGTGAGACTCGTCGTGCCAACTTATCTTTTTCATACATTGTGTATTTTAATGTATCCTAAAGTTATATTCAGTACGGTAAAGGCATGTTAGTACAGCCCACATCGGGCTTCTCCTTCAAATTTTATTACGTTGTACTGGCCCCAAGTTGAGGTTGTTTCGGCTTAAAGACCTATATATCTTGTTGAATTTCTTTCTGAAAAAGTTTACATTGCACTGTATTAATTTCATTCTTATTTTAGGTGTTAGTACAGCCCACATCGGGCTTCTTCTTCTTATTTTATTACGTTGTACTGGCCCCAAGTTGAGGTTGTTTCGGCTTAAAGACTTATATATCTTGTTGAATTTCTTTCTGAAAAAGTTTACATTGCACCGTATTAATTTCATTCTTATTTTAGGTGAAAAGATAACTTTGGACCAAAAAACCGTTCCAGAAGAGAACAAATGCGGAGTCGTGACTTGTAAAGTGGACATCGACATCGCCACCTCCTCGAAGACAGACAAAGACTCGAGCATTTCATTTAAAAGTATTTCGCGTATGTCTTTATTTATGAGAGATGCTACTGATCTTTTTGACAAGGCTCGGGGTCAGCGCGATTCTTTTCTTGGTTCCGTATCAACTCAGGCGCCACAAGTAGCAACTTTTTCCAATGACAAAAACGTCTTTGGCAAAATTGAGTCTCGGCAATCTTCAATAAAGGTTGAATTGTTCAAGCAACAAGACTGTCTCTCTCAGTTTATCTGTCGAGTCATAGGGCAGGATTATAAGGGGAGAGAAGTCCTCAGCACATATAATCTGGCCCAACAGAAAAGTCAGATATATGGTGGAGGTTTGATATTTGCCTTGAAATTTGATGATCCCCACCTAAGGAATAGTCCAGAAAAAAGGATTGAAGATAAAATAGAATCCTTTGAAAGGAGGATGGAACGCAAAATAATGTCTGTTAAAAGCCAAATGGAGGAGAGCATTCAAGAATTAAAAAATGACCTTACTGCTAGAAGTGGCGTTTTAAATGACGAAGCAAAAGAGAAAGCAGTAAAACAATTAGATAGAGACTTTGATGAAAGACTGAAGGACATGATTGGACAACTACAGATTAACTTGACTTCTAACAGAATCATGATTGCGAGTAAATTTGAGGAGATGAAAACACATTTACAAACCGGTTTGAGATTTACCAGAAAGAAGTTTAGGGGTCAACTTCTTAAGAAAATAGGTGCATCTGAAAGAAGACTGAAAGGCACTATTCAAAAAGATAGTTGTAAGAAACTAAAGCATATACAAGCTAACTTATCTAGAGCAATACAAGGAGAACAGACACAAGCTCTCGAGGACGTCTTTCAAAGATTTGAGCTAACGCTTAACAAAACAACAGATGTACTAACCTCTATGAAGAGAGACCTAGAATTACTCAAGAGTTATGTTGAAGAGAATTCAATCAGTGTAAAGAACACGAGTGACGCAGCCCGCGATATGTCAAGAGATGCTATGCCAAAATGTATGCTGGCTAACTCTACTGACTACAAAAATGAAGTAAGTGCTTTGTTACCTTTAGTTACCGAAAATTGAACTGTCTCAACCTAAAAAGTGAGTAACAATAATAACTGCAGACCTGTGCACAGTCTGAAACTCATTATTTTTCAGAGTTGAACCTGTGTACTTTAAGAGAAAAATTGTTACATCGAGTCTTATACCTTTTTCTGCTAAAACTTACATAATTTTGGCCTTACAGTACTTTGTTGAAAGAATGTTTCGTCTGCATCTTCAATCATGAGGGCATGGTTGGGTCGCGGAACAGAATTTTTTTTAAATTGAATTGATAAACAAAAATGCCTTTCTGCATAAGAAGGTTTCAGACATTACATATTTTAATTTTACGAAGACCCACCAGGAAAAACTTTCTCGCGTTACGCCACAATGTTAAAACAAAAACTAATTGGATTCCGAAAAAACATTTTAACGTTCATACCACAATGATGATTCAAATTCAAGTCAGCAAATTTGAATTTAAAAGAACTAAAGAATCTACTAGCCTTACTTTTTGTGGTTGTCATAGCAATGGTTGCCATCTTGAATATTTATCGCCAATTTCGTCATTAACAAAATAGACCTGATCCACATTTTTCTTAAATTTTTCTACTCTCATTCTAATATGTATTTGATTATATCCTTGTGCTTAATTTGAACTTTATTGCTACTATGTAAAACTGCAAAAGGGGGAAATCTTACCTGAATTTCTAGATTGTTCAATATTACGTAGGTACAGGAAAAATCTGTCTTTGTATTTGCTAAGTATAAAGACAACCATACACTAGTTTTTTTAATGTGTTGAACCATTATCAGTTTTAAGGGAAACTATAGCATACAGAGAGAAAATAATTGCTTGTCAAATAACCTGGTTAAGACTTGCTGCCTGTTCTCAAAACAGGTCACCCCCCAGGGTACTATGTTGGCTCCTTTCCTGTTTTCGATCTACACTGCTGATAGCAGGGCCACTCACGATGGCTGTGTAATTGACAAATACGCCGACGACACAGTATTAACTGGACTCATTGCTAATGATGAAGACCAAGGGTATACGCAGGACAATGATAGATTTGTCGAATGGTGCGATCAAAATCACCTGCAGTTAAATATAAAATATAAACAAGACTAAGGAAATGATTCATAGATTTTAGAAGGAAGAAAAACGTCTTACAACCCGTAGTCATAAAAGGAGGAGAAGTAGAGAGAGTGGAAACTTTTAAATATCGTCTTTGACAATAAACTATCCTGGACCCATAATGCAGATTCTGTGATAAAGAAAACAAATATTAGAGTATACTGTCTTAGAAAACTAAGATCTTTTTATCTCGAGAAAAAAACTTTATCAAATGTTCTACTCTTTTATAGTTAGAAGCGTTCTAACGTTTGGAATTGCATGATGGGGTGGTAACATTACCCAACGAGATAAAAATAGGCTAGACAAAATTATTAAAAAGTCATCCAAGGTGGTGGGTATAAAACAAGAAAGTATAACCAGTCTATGCCAGGAAGCACAATTAAAGAAAGTACACTGCATCAAGAATGATAACGCCCATCCCCTCTAAAATGCAGTTTTTAAAGACTTTTTGATAAAACGTAGTGGGAGACTCAGAGTGCCCCAAACAAAAACGCTAAGATGTTCAAATTCCTCTGTACTTTAATCTGTGATACTCTATAATAAGAACTGTACAAGACACTGAGGGGTGATAAACGTTATTCTATAGAAGCCTTTTTATATAACCGCCGTATTCATAACACGACTGTTTTTGTTAAAATTATAAATATTATGCACCACTTAATTATGTAACTTTTATGACCTACCTTTTCTATCTCTATGTATACGAAATTCTTATTCCTGATAGTTCTTATATAAATAGTGATAAGTGATTGACTCTCTATATCAATTTATATCTTAACATCAATTTTAGACAATACTGTGTTAAAGTTTGTACCATTTTTACTGCACTGCATATTTCCTAAAATTTATATCATATTTTGCCTACTTTATACCCGTTTTTGTATAATGCTTTTAATATCGTCAAGGGGCTAGCCATTTGGCCTAAGTCAG
>BMAT01000951.1:83953-95275 GCA_019649035.1 Elysia marginata | reverse complement strand
AAACGATAAACAATGTTCTCAGAATTTGTTTCCCTACCAACATACCCAAGGCTCCCTCATGCTAAAAGAAGAGAATCAAAGGAAAAATCTTGAAGATTGAGAAATGAAAAAAATAACTTTTTTATTTTCAAACTTTGATGACTTGTTATGAAATCAAATCATCATACATGCATGATCCTGTAAGAAATTGGAATTCTCAGACTGAGAGTGTTTTTATTATCATCATTATTGTTGTTGCTATTATTATTATTGTTGTTGTTGTTGTTACTATTATCATTACTATTATCATTATTATCATCATCATCATTATTATTATTTGTAGAGTGCCCACGAAATCGCGAAATCGCGGGTTTAAGTAAATAATCTTATAAATAATCATTTCGTACTTTCAAAATAATTGATAGCTTTAATAACCCTACAGGGTGAGGGCATTTGTAGTATTTTCAAAAAAACATAGCTTTATTAAAACAGTGGCAATTTACCTTTCTCTATCAACAGTATATCGATAATTAGAGCAAGGATTTGCTTCGAAAGGCATTCGAAAACAGCTGTAAAAAAGTTACAAGTTAACTTAATTTGGTGACTCATTCAATAAAAAAAACTTGTTGTCTACTTTGGCTTAATAATGCATGTATTTTTGCACATGGTGTATCGATAGACGTATGACCTCCGTGGAGATGGTTACCTCTAGTTTTATCTCCCAGTATCATGTGCAAAGAGGAATAAATTAGAAGTTTTTTAAAATTTTCTTTAAAAAATGTAGATGAGTTTTGGAAAAACGTTTTTAATTTGCTATATTCTTTGATAGATCAACGAGTGAAAGCTCCCTATTAAGTGATTGGGAATTAGGTCAAGTCAGCCCTATGTTCCAAAAAGGGAAAAAGTCTAGTTCATCGAACTATCGCTCGGGCCATTTGACTTCTTGACTTCTGTTGCATGTAATTGTAAGCTATGGGGAGCATTTTTCGAGTTAGTATTCCAGAGCATATGCAGACTAAGTGAAACGGACAATCATACGTAACTAAACTACTTAATTGTGTATACGAATAGACTGAGCAGTTAATCAGGGTAACGCAATAGATTTTGTGTACTCAGATTTCTTAAAAGTCTTTGGCAGTGAACCACAACAGCGTTTACTGTTAAAACTGCAATGTTACGGGATCGAGGGAAATATTCTCTATGGATTAGAGATTTTCTGAAAAATAGACATCAGCAAATCGTCGTAAACGGCGGAGCATCCAGCTGAAGAAAAGTTATACCACAGGGCAGCGTCCAGGGTCCAGTTTTGTTTTTAATATATGCCAACGACATGCTAGAAGTAGTGAGCTATTGTATAAAAAATGTTGCTGGTGGCACTAAAATATTTTTCCCTGTGAACAATGTTCAAGATACTCAATCATTACAGGCATTTCAAATTCAAATGGTCAAATAATTGGCAGGTAAGTTTTACTGCAACAAAGTATGAACTCCTGCATCTGTGTTGATCAAATAGTCAGTTCAGTTAAAAATGAGAGAGAGAGAGAGGGAGAGAGAGAGAGAGAGAGAGAGAGAGAGAGAGAGAGAGAGAGAGAGAGAGAGAGAGAGAGAGAGCGAGCGATTTCTGGACTAGTGGAACTAAACAGAACATTTTGAGAAAGACTTGGGCGTTCATGTCGACACCAAACTGAAGTACATTGGTGTGTGTACATTGTGAAAAGGCCTTAAACATGACTAACAGGTTAGTGGGCCTCAATCGTAGGTCCATCAGCTACCTTGATAAACTGTTCATTACTTTGTATTAAAGTCAAGTAAGATCGCACCTCGAATATGGTAGCTGCGTTTGGTCGTCAACCAACAAGACGTATGCCTTAAATATGGTTGAAAATGTACAACTAAGGGCCACTATGTAGCTTCCATGCATAACAAACTTCTGTTACGAAGATTGACTGAAAGCTCTTGACCTTCCAAGTTTTATGTACCGGCGCCTTAGAGGTGACCTGATCGAGGCCTATAAGCTCACTAACACACTAAATGATGTCAAGGTAAAAGATAATCTCCCGCTTAGTTGTAAAACAAGACCACACTTACAAGTTCACCTAACAAACCTGCCGCCTTGATTTTAGAAAGAATTTCTTTGGCTTGAGGGCAATTAGACAGTTTGACATAAAACACGGTCGCTGCGTCTAGCTTAAACGCCTTAAAACAGCATTATTCACTCCTCAGGGACTACAAATACAACACCAACTTCCCTCTACATCCAGCGCTTCAATCTTCGCAAGGGGGTCGGGATTGAAAGCCTCAAGATCATCGACGGGCCTATGGCCCTCGCCTATGGATATTCTTGTATTCTTGTGTGATAGGTAGGTGGATTTTTTTTTCTTTAACATGAACGTCGAAAACAGACTATGCTCAAAGCGGATGTATGAGGTGTGCACAAGAAAGCCTGAGTGAACAGCTCTGCAGTTTATGATCTTTGGTTAGCTGTTGAAGACCAGGAAAGCAATCGCGTTGAATTCTTTGAAAATCGAAGTTTTTAACAAAGATTACCATTTAAATTCGGTGAAAATTTTAGGACTGTAGCCATTTGTGTGAATGTAAAGCGCCTACCTATCTTGATTTCTACAGCTGAAAAATCAAAAGAAATCACATAGAAGGCTTGTAATCTTCTTGAATATGAAGACTTTGCTGATGACATGGCTCTGTTATCGCATTCACGAAGACATACAGGAGAAGACCACGTAAAAAGAAATGCATACAAAAACAGTTGTACTCAAAATTACTTACCATAAATCTAAGATACTGATAATAAATGACAACGCAGCGACCGGAGTGCAAATAAACAACAAGGCCGTGGAAAATGTAAATGAGTTTAAGTACTTAGGCAGCTACCTCAACGCAGACGGGGACATAAACAGAAAAATCACATTCAGAACTGCAATGGCTGCTATCGCTTTTCAGCGCCTAAATACCATTTGGAAATCAGGTCAAATAAATGAAATCACAAACCTAAAAATATACAAGTCAAACGTTCGATTAGTCCTTCTATATGCTGCAGAAACATGGACAACAAATAAACAAAGAGAGCAGACTCAAGGGATTTGAGAAGAACATTGGGCATTCGATGGGGGCATAGGTCACAAATAAGAGGATAGCAGAAAGAACGGGGATAAACCCAATTGTAGAGGAGGTTAAAACTACTCGTAGAAGATGGAGATGGTTCGAACATGTACCCCGAAAGGATAAAAATCGGCACCCATTTGTAGGACTAAATTTGGAACCCGCAAGGGGAAAAGAGGTAGAGGTAGACCGCGGGGTACATGGAGGAGGACAGTGAACTATGACAGATCAGGATATGACAAAACATGGAATAAGCTAAAATGGCTTGCCTAGGATAAGGATGCATAAAGGAATTTTGTTGGTGCCCTATGCTCTCAGATAGATGTAGAGTAATTTGCACCTACTCGGAGGGTATGGAAAACACACAAACACACACACACCATAGATATAGGTAAAAATATATTTTTATTATATATATACCTTGATTTACTAAACAATAATAATGAACATACTGGGGCTTTTATGAAGTAATAATATATAACGTAAATCCCGCCATCACAAGATTTTAAAAGATATGATCCAGTCGCCTAGATTAGGTCTGTATTTGAATTCCATTTAAACAAGATTTTGAGCATGCATTCTTGAAAAGTTACTGGGCGGTACATACATTGTTTTAAATAGTAGGGGTATTGAAAGGATTATAGACCTAAAAACACTTCAAAACTGCAAAAATTACTGCATCAAGAAGATAGCCATGGGAAATACGAAATTGGGCAATTATTACTAGTATTGCGATTAATGTCTCACAGCCCATCAATGCTAATTAGACCATTATGTCACGCGTTCAAAGTGAATGAGTCAGAAATAGGAAATATTGGTTTTGAGTCGTTACTATTCAAACGTCTAGTTTTGTTTTCTTTTTTTTCTGTCCTTTTTTTAAAGTTACACAAGTTTTCATTGTCTTTTTTTTAAATATTCATATTTTTATTTGTAAATTTTGTATATGTATGGAGGCTTAAAAAATGTCTTGTTAGAAAAATCAACTTCTTTAAAGGTACAAGTTCACCGTGAACGCGAGATATATTCAAACCAACAACAAAACTGTTAGAGGTCTTTCTATTGCGCTCATATTCTTAGCATTCTCATTATATCATATGTTGGAATGTTTTATTCATGGATTTCGTGTAAGGTTTTTTTTTTGCTTTGAAAAAATTAACGAGCCCCATGGCGTTGATATTTTTTTGGTTTGTTACCATATTTTTTTTAGTTTTAACATGGGGCATTCGATGAGAAACGTAAGCAAGTTGCGTTTGTTGAATGTTTAAACTTTATTAAGCCTTTCAATATTTTTCATGTAAAAAAAAAATAACGGGTCTGTTCAAATTAAAGTTTCACCTCTCGGAAAGTCCGACAGACACTCGTATATACAAATCTGAGTAGTTAATAAGATAAGATGAACTTTATTTCCAATATTGGAGTATTGTTATGGTTCCAAGATAGAACGTTAATTTCTGACACGAGTTTAGCCTCATACCACACATTTAAAAACCATTCAGACTTTAAAATATAAATAACCCAACTACTTTTAACTTTTCTTACTAAGGAAAAGTTCCATTTCAATGATACATTTTCTATAAACAGCGAGATAAATGAGACGGAGGTCTGTCTAAAAAATGTGGTAATTAAAACGACTCTAATACTAAAACCCACCCCTGTAACTATGATAGCATCCGAATTTATCCAATAACCTAAAAGGGTTTTAAAAAGACTTCAAGATCCCTCCATAAGTCTTACATCAACAGATTTTCTATGTGTTCTTATCCATAAACATAAACTTTATTTATTAAAAATAAAATTTATTAGGAATATTCCATAATCGAATTTTCTTTCATCAGGCTCGTTTTCTGGTCTAGGGTAGACGAACCGGCATAAGATAAGACCCACATCAGGGTATCCGAAGATATCGTTAGACCATCCCGCCTTGGGCGAGGCTGGTAGACGAACCGCCTTAATAACATCTATATTGTGATATCCGACCATGACGCCAGGAAGTTCTCAGGGTCTTCCATGGGAGCTTGATCGCCAAGCGAACCCTCTGGAGAATCCACTTTCTCTTTGAGACTCGTGTGGGATGCTGCGGAACCTGTACTCACAGTCTGTCTCTCTGTTTCCACAGATCCTCCATCTGAATTACCACCATCCGAATTATCAAGAGATCCGCCTTTTCCTTTTCTAAAAAAGAATTATAAATGTCGTTAAATTTGTCTAAACGTGACACAATTTAAAGTCTCACAGTTTATTAATTTTAAAGCTCGTAAAATCTACTGTTTACAATACTCAATTCTTGTGAGGTTAAAACTGTGTGATTGGGATCTGTTTGACTGCCTGCAATTGAACTAGATAACATATCTGTATACGGTATTTATAAAATACAGATTTACTTGATCTTTGGCATTAGAAAAGAGTGATATCTATTCAAACATTCAAACTATATTATGCACATTTTACTTTTATCTAACAGTATAGGTTCTATTTTTTTGGTTTTAAGAAGTGCGATAAAAGTGCCTCAGGTCAACATTGAAACATAAAACTACTGTAGCTGTTTTTTTAAGATTCAGTCAAAAAAAATTGAAAAAAGGCAAAGCTATTGAAAACAGGTTTCAATATGTTCTGGGACCTCAGATATGAGTAGCGAACTACATAATTTTGAAATAAAAAAGAAGATACTTATTCTTTCCAGTGCCTTAAATGTGTAGGTTTTTAAATGGGGCACTTTTTTTTAGCTTTTGGCCTTCAAGCCTTATATGCTCAGATAAGCTTTAAGGTAAAGGCTTCCAGATTTCATCCTTGGGGTTTATCATGTGTCAAAACTAGAATTTATATCAGAAGGAATACAATGATCAAATAACAGTTACTTCGACTAACTAGTATCTGTTACGTTGGAACAAATCTTTTAACACGATTGGTTTTTTTCTTGCTTCATTCTCAATGCAAACATCAGTGGTTGTGTCAGGTTTTAGTTTTGCTAAAAGTTTTTTCCTATCCAGTATTTAGTAACACTGTACAAGCTTTATAGTCAAGTTGGAGTAGTTCTCTTTTTTGGTAAGCGGAGGCTCTTCTAATCTACTAATTTAAAAAGGTTTCAACCATTGTAAAAACGTAAATAAATCTCAATATGAGGACTTTATAATCATTAATATATTTTTCACATATCAGAGAAAATATTCATTTCCTTGATGTCAACAGAATACAACATGTTGCCAGGGCCAGCAATCAGGCCAATATTTGATAACTGTTTTCGACGTGATATGAAATAGTCTTATCCTGCCTTCTGTGGTGGATTTTTAGTGTATTATTTACTTTGTTGTACACTTGTTCGTGGTGAGTTTTTCAAGTGTTCTCTTATTACTCATCCTTAGTGATATAGCGCTCTGAGAAGACTGCTTCGTAAATATCAAAGACTTATTGTACTTTAGGTTTGATAATTGCTTCTTCTCTAAAATAGTGTTTTAAAATTTAGATTTAATTTTTTCAACATAACGATTCGCATTCGAAGTAAGCGACTACTGTAGCTAAGGGTTTTTTTTTGTTGGAAGTAGCTACTGGCTTAACATTGTTTCCATGAGTTTGCCTACACGCAGGCCTTTTCACAGCCGAAAGATAGCCGATGATAAACCCTTGATGTTTTAATTTTACTTACATCAAACAAGTAATCAGCGAAATGCAAGAAAGAACAGCAGTGGCCAATAAAGCACCTATCACGAGCTTATCATGGAGATCATCACTAGGATCTAGATAATATAAAAATGGCATTGAGGAGATCATGATTCGTATTAAAACTTTACACTTAAAACTACGAAACATACGCTGATAAATGAAAGAAAAAAATAAAATGAACTTTTTTTTACCACAAAAACCTAGTCGCCATCCATGGTCATAATATTTCATATTTCATAACAGACTTGTTTTTAAACGTCATTAAAGTATTATAACATAATAAACTGGAAATTGTAAAAAAAGAAATTGAGTCAGGAGTTTTCCTGTTGTTTCACATGGCACTCAAATTGACTTCGAGATGTAGAGCCTGTTCTAGGCGGAGACTATGTGCCTTTCTTTTCTAGAACATAACTGGATGTTGTCTAATGTTTGGCCTTATGTCGTGCATATTTCACGTTCTTAGCGTTTGTCTTTATTCGTCTCTGCCGAGATGTCTCTGTTTCACTATTTTCTAATTGCCTAAACAGTGTTGCAAAGGACACGTCGATAGCGAGTTGCTTATGAACTTATGATAATAAAAAAAGAAATGCAAATTTAAAACAAACAAAAAAATTTGAAGCCAGCAAATGACAGCAGCAATATTTTCATAAAACTAATTAGTTTTGTTTATGAACTATTTTATCATATGTCATAGGTATTGTTTAACATGCATGTAAGTATTTTGGGAGAAGCGGTGCAATCCTTTTGGGTGTCGTAAAACAGTAGCTACTTGAACGGGTGTGTTAATATGGTTTCTTTGTTGTCCATGATACTTTGGTCTTTTTTTTTTAATATTATAAACTCAGAAAAAAATTCAACGCTTATGAACGCTTCAACGCACCTTTTCTGCATACACCTCCACTGCCGCCTGATTTGCAGCTGCGAACACATTCACCGGTGACATGATGGCATGCATTGTCTGGTCCAAGACAATTCAAACTACAAGCTTTGATGCAGTTTTGACCATGCCTGCCACTGGGACATTCTGAATAGGAGAACATATAAAATTTATTATTTGTGTATTTTCTTGTGTTACAGGAAACACTCATTGACTCTGACAAAACTATGATGCATCACTAAACTGTAGGCTTTTGTCTAGGTGCTGCTCGATTATCAGCTCAAACAGTTAAATTAAACCTGAAGTCAAGAATTTCATTGCATCGCATTTTTTAGTTCTAAGGTAGGTGTAAAAATATTCCATACAGAATCCAAACTGTCTGACAACTAATTTCTGCAATTTATTTGTAATTCCACTTTCATATGTTATCTTTTTCTATTCCTGTACTTAATAAACCCTTTATTAAATTCGAGACTTCCGGAAAAGGTTAATTGACTATTTATTAGATTCTTGACGACATGTACATCTTATTCTGTCAAACTCGTACTCATCGTGTTATAGAATAACAGTTTTTTATATACGACTTTGCACTGCTCTTATTCACTGCTATCATATATCTGGTGGCCCCCCAAAAATGCCTTCAACTTTGCGACCCTAAAAACATGTTTATGGTACTTACATGAAAATACACACTGAGTTAGATAAATTATTTATCTAACGGTGTGTGACGTTTATTTGTCTATAACTAATTTGATTCTAAGTAAAACGCATCTCAGATGTGAAAAAAACAGTCCATGAACTCCAGTGTAATTAGTTTTTCAAGTAATCTGTAGAATCTCCTTCCAGCTGAACGACAGCTCTAACTTTTTTGCGCCATGTTGCGATTGACTTTCTCGCTTCCTCAATACCTATTTATTTTGTCTCCAGCACTCCTTTATTTTTGCTGCAGTTTAATTTTAGGTGAAGGGAATCGATCGTCCCATGTAGACCTTAGCATTTCGGAGACCCACATTGCCTTAGTCCATCGGATTCAAATCTGGAGAATGTGGTGGCCAGTCATCTCTGGCAATAATAATTATCTACTCCTCGATCTATGAGATATTTCGGGTTGTATGACTTTTTTGCGAAGTATCACCGTCTTGTTGAAGTATAATAAAGTCACCTTGAGGATAAAGTTTGCGACATGAGGGAAGGGTTTTTTTTTAAGCAGAGACATATATTTCTTTTAATTGAGATTCAAAGTTTCATATCAAGGAAAACTATCTCGGTTTTGCCATTCCAGCACACGCCATTAGAAAACACAACTTTCTACGCAAACCGATGAGTTTCGTGGTAAATCCGTTGCAGAGGCATGTCCAACTTCTTTCTTCCGTAGACAATGTCAATTTCTCTATTTTTGGCAATTCTTGGAGTAAAATCTTTTTTATCAGCGCAAACAGTAAGTCAAGTAAAGATAATTTGCTTGACATTTTCATAGCTAAATCTGTTCAGAAAACGCCGCGATGGAAGGCGTCTTTTTCCTGTCACACTTTCGGTTTTCTTCTAGTCTTCTAGGCCTTTAACTACTAATTCCTTATAACTACTCTTTGTACAGTGCGCTAGCGTTGTGCTCTCGGAGTGCGCAGCGCGGATTGCTATAAAGTGCTGGTGCGCGGGTCTATGTTTGTTTTTCGTGAGTTTCGGTAATTTTTTAAAGATATCTGTGGTTTCCTTAATTGTTTCAATGGATTTCATTGATATTAGGCGTGTTAATGCAGTAATCGTTGACTGATCATATGTCGCAATTTTATGATAATCGCGCAAAGACTGTAAGAGATATGGCGATCCAAATTCAAGGACGTTTTATGGCCACTCAATTTAAAGAAAAAAATATCTCTGTATATATATATATAAAACCATATAAGCTTTTGTATTTATGAAGAAGATTAAGAATTTGAATGAAAGGATGAGAAGTTTAAATTAAGAAAAATAATATGAATATTGCTAGTGACCGTGCTTTGAAGTTGTTTTTGTGCATAATTATTATTTCTAAACATTTTAAATTCTATCTTATTATGTAATTTAATAGTGACCACGTCTGTAAACATATTTCTTGAAAAAAGATGAAAAAACTATAATTATTATTATTATTATTATTATTATTATTATTATTATTATCATTATTATCTTTATTATTATATTACTATTATTATTATAATAACAATTAATATTACTCCTACTATTATTATTGCTATCATTATTATTTATTATTACTCTTATTAATTTTTCCGGTCCAACATGGCTTACAGCTGTTGGTGTTGAGCTCAGGCACAACAAAATTGTCTTTCGCAACTCTTTACTTGTCTCTGTAATCCTGTCAACTATTGTGCTAAGCCGTATTAGGCCCAAAATAAAAAAGAAGTATAATTATCTATCGACCAGTCAAAGCGGATTTAGACCTAACAGTAGCACATCAGACGTAATATTGGCGCACAGGTGGCTAACAGCAAAAGTTCAAAAAGGTGGAAACCTGGAAACAAACATCACTGGTATTCACATGTCAGTTGCTTTCGACACAATTAATAGAAAAGAGCTAATGACAATTTGAAAAGAAATCGTGTAAGAAGAAAAGCTGCGCATCATTCAGTTTCTACTGAGCGAAACCACAATAGATGTAAAAGTTAATGGGTGTACCCAAGAAACTCCTTTTACCACCAACACCGGAACACCACAAGGAGAAAGTCTAAGCCCAGTTCTTTTCATAATCTATTTGGAAATTACTTTAAAAGATATCAGTAGTGCGCAGAACAACTCACAGCAGCCAGATCATTGTATGCCCTATGATATAATTTCATTTCGGCCGACATTGACTTCATAGGAAAAGAAAGTAGAAGGGTCGGGGATATTGAAAAGAACCTAAAAACGCATAACTTGAAAGTGAACCTCGACAAAACAGAGCATACGTGCGTGAGAAAAGACACCGAAGAGTGGAAAATCTCTACAAAAGTTGATTCACTTCTAAGAAGCAAAGAGGTCATCGAGCGCCGAAAACATCTTTCAAACATCGCGCTTCAAAAACTAACTAATATTTGGAGCAGGGCAAGCAAAACAAAACAGAACACTAGACTCCAAGTTTACAATGCTTTACTTGAATCGATATTATTATACAACTGTGGCACATGGGCTTTGACAAAAACAGACAAGAACAGACTCGACGCATACCATAGAAAACAACTCAAAAGAAACCCTAAAATCCAATGCCGGACAAAAATATCAAGCCGTTCACTTTACAAAAAATGTGGAGAAGTTCCTCTATCCCTCCAAGTAACTGAGTCGAGGTCGTGACTCGAGACTGTTTGGGCACATATTAGGACGAGATCCTTGTATTCCGGCAAACGAAGCAATGCAGTTCTATTTTGTAGAAAACAATAAAATACCAAGGTGTAGACCAATAACAGCAATTCCAGTTACTTTAAATAAAGATCTCAAACGAATTCCGGGTGAGAAAATGACTTTTACATCACAGAAAGATCTGAATTTAATTCGAGACATTGCAGAGAACCGAGACGAACAGAGGAACTTCATCGTGGAAATAAGAAGAGGAGCAGCCGAAGCTGTGCGGTCAGACGACCCTGAAAGCGAGTGGCTATAGAATGAATGAGTAGAAATTATTTATTATTATTATTATTATTATTATTATTATTATTATTATT
>BMAT01000951.1:40085-50911 GCA_019649035.1 Elysia marginata | reverse complement strand
TCTCTCTCTCTCTGTCTCTCTCTCTCTCTCTCTCTCTCTCTCCCTCTCAGGGGCCTAGATAGCTCAGTTGGTAGTGGCTTCTTTCCGTGGCCAAGAGGTCGCGGGTTCGAAACACAGCCGAGCACAGTCCGGGCCCCTACTGGTTGGGTCGGTGTCAGTATAATGTGACCGGCTGAGGCTAAGTCATGGTATCCCCGCTAGTCTCTGGGTGGCAGCCCGTAAATTGTCATTGGGACCCAAGCCCTGAGAGCACCTTTGAAGTGGAATTGGGCTTGTAAAAATACCCTTCAATTTATAATTTATAAACTCTCTCTCTCTCTCTCTCTCTCTCTCTCTCTCTCTCTCTCTCTCTCTCTCTCTTTTGTTCCCTTTCCTGACCTTATTTCCCCCTTTCTTTCCCTCGATCAAACTCTTGGTATGAGATTGACTGTGTACGGAAAATATGACACAACATAATCCTCCACACCACCCTTCTCTATTTTCCTGTAATTTTGATATTCTGGTTTTCTCTCTGATAACATATAATTCACGTCTTTTGACACATTAACGCCGTTTACCATTCCACCTCTTTCCCTTTCACAATTTCTCTTTGTTGTTGATTTTTTTGTATTTTTCAAACTATCCCGTACACCACAGAGATGTTTTCTTTTATTTCCTTGGCTCTGAATTGGAAGTCTAGAGTTCTTAAAATGAATTTAACATTTCAATGTGAACCTCTCCTCTTTTCCTTCTACCCCCACCCTCTGTCGCCTTTCATTCGATCTCATTCTCTCCTTTTTTCTAACCGTCTTTCTACCCCCACGCCCACCCCCATCACCCTATTAATTAAATTTACAAACCATTCAAACGTATATGAACTCTTTTCGATTCAAAAGATTTATTATTATACCATTTCATTATGTGTTTTCCGAGACATGGGAGTCGGCTTTAGGTTTTTTTTTAAGTATAGTCATTATGATTTTCACAAAAATTAAAAAAAAAACATGATTATTTCAGAGATCACAGACCATTCTAAATGCCCTCTTACATCAATTTAGTGTGATTTGATGTGGATAACTTAATTTTCCCAATTTTTAAGCCCCCCCCCCCCCCCACATACAACAAAAAAATCCTTATCTGGCTGAAAAATGACCTCCCATTCCGTTATAATGAAAAAAAAAAGAAGAAGAAAAGGAAGCAACATTGCAGATTTCTAGCCTAGAAGCTAGATCCAGATTAAATCTACTGACATTGCCAAATTGATTTTTCAAGCACAAATGATCGTACTAATTTAACTAATCCTAGACCTAGATCATGATTTTCAAGCACAAATGATCCTACTAACCCTAGACCTAGATTCTAAATCTAGATCTAGATTTCTCTAAGGGACCTGAGGATGTGATGTAGATCTAGTCAAATCAATAGGGCCCTGGTCATCTGTAAATCATTTCAGTCAAATCAAATCACGACTCAATGATGCTCTAGGGCCTACCTAAAAGTTCTTTGTCATATGCTAAAAAAAAAAAAAGAGATTTAAAATGGAGAGAAAAAACTTGAATAGACATCACGATTTTCTAAGAAATTTAAAAAAAGCAAAATTATTTGCAGAGATCACAGACCATTCTAAATGACCTCTTACAAAATTTAGTGTGATTTGGTATGGATAAGCTAATTTTCCAATTTGTAAGCCTCCTACAAAAAAGTCTTTTCTGGCTGAAAGTTCACCTCTCCTTCCATTTTAATATGATTTGCGTTTCGCACTGTAATCTCTCAGCGTATACAAAAAATTTACCAAAATTTAATCAGCACCAGCGGTCGCGTCACGTCATGAACGCATTTCGACGTTCAAGTGAAACCGAAAAAAGATTTTAAAATGGATAAAAAACTTGGATATGCACTATGAATTTCACATGAATTAAAAAAGCATAATAATTTGCAAAGATTATAGTCTATTCTAAATACCCTCTTACATCAATTTAGTGTGATTTGAAATGGATAGGCTAATTTCCCCAATTTTTAAGCCCCCCCACAAATAAAGCCTTTTCTGTCTGAAAGTTCACCTCTCCTTCCATTATAATAAGATTATTGTTATTATTATTGTCATTATTATTATTGATTTTGTTGTTGTTGTTATTATTATTATTGATTTCATTGATAGTTATTCTTATTATAATTTTTTATTATTATTACTACTAAAATTAAATATCAATATTATCATCATGATGATGATGATGATGATGATGATGATGATGATGATGATGATGATGATGATGATGATGATAATGACTGATCATTATTAGAACACACAAAGATAGACAGATTGCATTCTTATAGTTTGCTTTTAAATGGTATAAAAAAAAAAAAAAAATCCCCAAGAACTTACCCTTATTACACAGATCTCCGAGATAGCCTCGTTTGCAGCCAGAGATACATTTACCGCTGACGTGGTGGCAAGCGCTGTCTTTCCCACTACAATTCTGACTGCAAGTTTTGTTACAACCCACGCCGTATTTCCCACTGTTGCATTCTGGCCATGATATAGCGTTAAACGTGAGTGGGTGTGGTTTTCGAAAGCATCTATACTTTTTTAACACAGAGCGCTGGATAAAGACCCAGAAACTCAATACTAGATCGTATTTCTTTTCTTATCCACTTGGCTAAAACAAACCACAGAGCAGTTATTTGATACATGGGTTTTCTAAAGTTTATGTTCATGGTTTTTTTTAAAGCGAACTATAAAATTGGTTGACCAAAGCAGTCTTTGCGAGAGTTCAATTTCCCGTTAATGTTGCACTACTGTGGCGTCATGGTCTAGTGGTACCGCTCGGCTTTCGGAGTGAGAGGTGTGGGGTTCGAGGCCTGTTTCGGCACGTCGATGTTAGTCCTTGAGAAAGGCTATTTACATACATTTCTTCGTCTCACTCATGCGTCAAAGGAGTACCCGACTATAGGCAGTGAAAACCCTTGTCAGTGTGCTAGAATGATGAGCTTAATTTCGGCATCTGTGCGAGCTCAGAAGGTGATTTGGTTAATACTGACCTGTCGGAGAATCCATGTAAAGCGCTTAGAGTTTATTAGTGGATGAGACGCTATACAAAAAACGCTCTTTACTTTTACTGGAAACTATGGAATTGTGTTGATGTAGAATAATGACGAATATACCCTTCCGAATTGAAGCATAGTAGTACCACTATGAATTGTTTTTTTACACTTATAACAACAGTCTTCTAAAAACGACATATACATTTGTCTCATTATTTTGAAAAAAAAAAAAAACACAAACGTAAACATGTGTTCATGATTTCACCATTGACACATGTAGAGCCAACGTAGCCAGCCTCGCAGCCATCACGACATACTCCAGTCCTTCTGCTGCAAATTTTGTCCTTTCCAGCACAGTTGGTGGCACTGCAGGTAACCGGACATACCATTCCAATAGCTTCGTTCATGCAATCTTTAAAAAAAAAACGAGTAAAGGAAAGACTTTCCTTGAGTGGGTAAATGCATAGATGAATGCTCACAACCATTTTCCCATAAAAGAGAACTAAATGTTGTTGAAAAAAATGAACATCCTGGAAACAATATCTCTTCTCTTTAGTAGGCTATGATTTGGTTTGATAAACAATATATAAAATTTCATATTAATATTTATATAAAGGGTTTAACTGAAGTTATGCTGAAGTTGTGCTGGTCAAACTGTTTGTATAATTGAAATGCGACAATTTTTTCCGCGCTGAACAAGGTAGTATGGTCATGTTTAGGTTTGATTATTTTACATAAGGGTGGCGGTCATATTAGATTTAAACACAAATTTAAACGCCAACCAATATTACCTCGTTAATCCTGAATGCAAGGAACAACATAGCTGGACCCAGGAAACAAACGGCAACCAACATTGCTTCGTTCACCCTTGATGCGAGACACAGTATTAGCGTGGCCAGTATACAAACGCTAAACAATATTGTCTCGTTCATCCTGGGTGCGAGGCACAATATGAGCTGGGCCCAGGAAAAAAACGACCACAAACATTGCCTCGCTCTTCCTGAATGATGGGTACAATATTAGATGTACCTAGAAACACAAACGCCAACCAACATTGCCTCGCTCATCCTGGATGATGGGTACAATATTAAATGGACCTAGAAACACAAACGTCAACCAGCATTGCCTCGTTTATCCTGCATGATGGACACAATATTAGCTGGACCCTGGAAATAGACGCCAACCAACATTGCACAGGCACATAAAATCGCCCTCACCATAGAAGTTCCGTTAGATAAGATTTCTGCGCAAAATCTTATGAACCTCCAAAGTAGGCTATCATTTGTATAAGAAGACAGTGAAATCTGACCGATGGTGCGTCACATTTTTCAGCCGTGTACATTCTAGAAGCATGACTTGTAATTTTGCATCACGACAAAATTGCTCGCACGCATGTTGCAATTGGAAGACTTTCCAAGTATACAAAAAACGATTTCTTTTTTCTTTAATTTTACCACCAAGTCAACTGTGTTAGAGTCAAGTTCTTGCTTAAATAGTTTGTTTATTGTTTACAGGTGTTTAATAGCATAACATAAAGTATGCACTTTTCGAAACACAAGCGGTTGAGACCTCCATTATGGATATGGAAAATTTTCTATCAATAGAGATGAGGACTACGTAGGGAAAAGTTTTATTTAACGCAACTTAGACCTTAGGCCTTGCAAAAATATGAAAAGGAAGAATATGTTGAAAAAGAAATAATGCAACTACATTTGCAATACTTATTCATCCCGCGGACATGTCTTGGAGTGAAATCGTACGTATCTAATGCAAACGATACTTACATGTCATTAAACCCATACCTCCTAAAATATCTGGGAATATAAAAGCATTGGTTTTTTTCTATCTAATGAAATACTTCTGTATAGTCAATTATGCAATTGAGATCTACTACGTATGCACGCCAAAATACGGAAGTTGTTTAGATGTTTTAAGTTGGTTCAAAAACTCACCCGAAAATGCCTCGCAGAAATAGTAATGCTCTGTACCACAAAAAGTTTCCTTCCAAGATCCTCGGAAGTCGATGAGCACACAATGGTCCCCATCGTTGCGGTTTGGCTGCCCGGTGCCCCAATTCGTAAAATTTAACTAAAATGTGTAAAACAACTTTCAATTTAGTTTGATGTTAAACAAGTGTAGCTTTGCTTGAATAAATAAATAAATGTATACACCAGTCACTTTTAGTACCATAATGAGTATCAGTTTCGAAAATAAAATAATCAGCGATAACGAAAGAAGGGCGATAACTTGATTTGTATGTTCAAAATCTATGACGCCGCAATGCTAAAGTGACTTCCCGATAATTATTCTAAAATTAAGCTTCAGGGGGCAGCGCCACACTTTAGGACGTGATGCTTGGAGTGCAGGTAATAGGATAACAGTACATTTGAGAGATGCAATATTTTAGCTGAGTTTATCATTCACGGCTGGAATCACGCATCGGGTTACCATGCATTCGGTGTATCCATTTTCTGTTTCTTTTGGAAATACCTTCACGTTAAGAGGGGGGAATGTGGAAATGGCCAAAACGTCTTCCATATCTTTTGACTTATAAATGGGGCACCTTATCCTATGGCTAGTATGTCTTACTTAAGGCATGTTTTACTCGTTGGCATTTATTTGACTAATTAGTAAAAGAGCTCGGATATTCTAAAGTTTCCCATATTTTGCCCTTGCTTAATTTGCTCATTTAGGTTATCATTAAAGAGGCTTGCTTATTATTTACCAACCTTTCGGTTAGGAAACTGGCTATAACCCGTTTATTTCTTATTCCAAAATACGCTGCTTTGTTACCTAAGTTCATTCTATGACATTTTGTTTGTAGTTGGTTGTAATGATTGGTTAGACGGCTTTGAGCAATTCACACTTGGAAAAAGATAATCTATGCTGTCGTATTTTTAGATTTTATTTTAACTGTTTGTTTCTTTATTTTGTGTGTGGTAATTTTTGGTTGGGTAAATATAAAATGCAAGAGCCTTACTCTAAATTATTTCCTTATATATGAACTATCTTGAGAGTATGAAAGAATGTTCATGTTCATGTTAATCTTTAAATTTTCCTTCTTCCATAATTCTTTTAAACTAGTCTTTCTCTTAGTGCTTTCGATGAATAATTTTTCTTTTGTTTCTCAAAATAATCATTTGTGGGTTCGATAGTAGATGTCGATATATTTATTTTTCCACTGTTGTTTTATCGCATTGTATAATGCTAAGTGGTAGAGTTATAATCTGAAAATATATCTTTTTTGTTTTCTTAGTTCTTCACGAACTTCTTGACAAACGGACGGACTTCATGCTTCCTTGCATCTATCTTGGGATCTATTAATGCTTTCTCTTTGCTACGTACTATTCTGTTTCTAAAAGAGGTTACATTGTGATGAATGCTATTTCCCGACCGAGAATAATTGCGTTGTAGCTAATGACACGTTCATGGCAACAGTGATTACTTTTTGCCCCAAGAAGAATTTCACAAAACTGATTTCTGTTTATCTCCTTTGTATTAAAAGTAGCTTCCGCTATTTACCTTAATTTGATTATTATCCTATGCAAAAAAAAATTGGAAAAAAATCGCTAAAAGTTTGGATCCATTGGTTCTTGTAAAGACCATCTTCCTCAACTGCGTGAGTAATGTAGTACGTTAGATGTGTACGCTTCTGAAGCTTAGCTCACCATCGCGAAACTCCTTCCTTAGGCGTATTTTATAAAGATATTGAATGAATTTATTTACTTTAAAGACGTCTCTTTTACAGAAATTTAAATAGCAGTTAGTCTCTTTCACACAGTGTCTTCGGAAGCAGGAAGAATGTCTATATCATGTTGGCCTTGTTTATCTTTGGCATCAATAATATCTAAATTCACTAAGTCTGTCCCCTCAACCTATTTTGGGTGAATTTTGGTGCTTTTACCCACAAAACCCACGAATACCTCACAAATTTGCCTCACTATTAACCTCTAAACAAGCAAGAAATAGTCAGCTAACTGCCCTTCAAGATTTTTTGTAACTCTACCAGAAGTGAAGTTATAATCCTGAAAAGATATCTATTTTGTTTGCTTAGTTTTTCACGAACTTCTTGACAAACGGTTTTCATGCTTTCTTGCATCTACTTTGGGATCTCTTATTGCTTCCTCTTTGCAACGCACTAGTCTTTTTCTAAAAGAGCTTCTACTGCGATGGATTTTTTTCCAGACCGAGAATACTAATTGCTTTGCACCTAATGACACGTTCATGACAACAGTGATTACTTTTTGCCCCAAGCAGAATTTCACACAACCGATTTTTGTGTTAAAAGTAGATTCGGCTAATTACTTTAATTTCATTGTGATCTTATGCAGAAAAATGCAAACAAAAAAAAAATCGCTAAAAGTTAAGATCCATTGGTTCGTGTAAAGACCATCTTCCTCAAATGCGTGAGTTATGTAGTACGTTAGGTGTGTACGCTTATGAAGCTTAGCTCACCATCGCGAAACTCCTGCCTTAGGCGTATTTTATAAAGATATTGAATGATTTTCTTTACTTTAAAGACGTTTCTTTCTCTCAGAAATTTCAATAGCAGTTAGTGTCTTTCACATGGTGTCTATGGAAGCAGGAAGACTGTTTGTATCATGTAGGCCTTCTTTATCTTTGATAACAGAAAAGCTTTTGAGTGACCATCACGTTTACGCAAAGTGATGAATTTTATGAAACCATGTCTGAAACGGAATCCTAATTTGAAGTTCTTCAAGTTTGTTTGTTCATTGGATGCTCATTTGATGTCTTGAAATACAGTGAACATCCCATACTTTGAGACTGCTGTTCTTGCCTCACCTCCTTATATCCTCCCCGCTTTAATCTTCAGTTTTGCTTTTTCCAATCCACATTAAGATGTATTTTTCCTGTAAAGTTTTTTTTCTATTAAAAGTCATTGTGTTTTTCATGGACTATTCTTTGATTTACTGCTGGCGTCGCAAGTGTTGTTTTTTTTTTTGTTGTTGTTGGTAAGGACGATTATCATTATTATAAAATTATAATGGGGCATATATGTGTCATGGTTCCGATAGGTCTTTGATGTCTAAAAAAACTAATGAAACCTTCCCCTGTATGTTTTTGTGCTAACCAATTATAAAAGTATGACAAATTACTGATATTTTACATATGGATGGCGGCCATCTTAGATTTTAACACAAATTTAGTGAGTATGATGTTTCATACACATTTTATCAACTGAATAATACTAATAGTTCTATGGTATTTTTTATGACTAAAAACATACGTAAAGACACATCATTTTAGTTTTTGTGTTAACTGTTAACGAATATGTGGCAATTTACACTTTTTTTGTCGTGGACGGCGGCCACCTTGAATTTTTTAATCTTTTTTTACTTTCAGGAAAAAATCGGCTTGGCATACATAATATCTAATCTCACTAAGTCTGTACCCTCAACCTCGTTTGTGTGAATTTGGGCTTTTACCCACAAAACCCACAATTATTTCACAAATCTGCCTCACTATTAAGCTCTAAACAGGCAAGCAATATGCAGGTAAGTACCCTTCAACATATCTTTGTAACTCTACCACAAGTAAAGTTTGATGCCATGACTTACATCTAATAAGCTATTTTAGATATTCACTAGGGATTTTGTTAAAAAGATAAATAGGTCGCAGGACATTAAAAGAAAATAGACATAATTCACTTATTGTTCCTAAAAGAAAATCATCTCAAGTATAACAGAACGGTTTAGTCTATTATATACCTCATCTGTGCCATCCAGCCATAAGTATTTGCCTGCTTCTGCAGTATCACTCAAACCAATCCAGTAGCTCCCTCGTACCATAGAGTTCTGCTGATCTAAGACAAATAAAGATATCCGGTGAACTAATCGGGTTTTTTTTTTATTTTGTTCTATGACATACGTGGGTTTAAACACTGTGGACGTATTTAGACCTTTTGTTACTTGTGCAACTGTCATAACGAAGCACACAACATTTAGGCCGATCAAAATCTATGATTTTCCGTACTTTTAGTTATATGAAATATGTGGGTTTTGTGTTCGAATGTTTAAAAGCAGGGCTCTTAACGAGCGTAAACCTCAGTAGCTTAGCATGGATGTGCTAGTCCCTTCTAATTGAATTTTGCCTCATGGATCCTCACATGACAAAGAATGTTTAGTTACTCTGTTTTGTTTCTGTATTAAGTGCCACGTCTGTATGCGTTGGCGGTAACGGTAACCCGTTTCTTCTTCTCGTCTCTCCTCCGCGGCAGCTCCACATGCCCATAATGCTCGTTACTTAACGAGTGAGTCAATTTACTTTAAGAAGCCAAGTGAGCCACTTGTAGACTGGTGCTCACAATTACCCACGAACCAAGACATTAGGCTTAGATACTTCACTAGGACTTTTTTCCTAATCAACTGCTCACACCCAGAGGTAAGCTTGTAAAGGGGTCATCTTTGAAAATTTTACCCACAAGAGAGGTTCAACCTTAAACATAACCAAAACATCTTTACTGTAGCAATGTTATATAAACATACGGTTCTTATTGCCCACCCGTGAAGTTATGTTCATTTGGTTTTCTACAGTTGTGAAAATGATGTTTTTCTTTCCGTATCTTGATGGGTTAGACACGGCCACTTCAGAGTATTGGTATAAACATGGTAGATATTGATGGAGTGTAGACAAATGCCAAAATCAAAACGAAGTAAGAACCCTTTAAAATTAGGTAAACAACGTGTTTCATGGTGTAGTCTAACATTACATTAATTTGTTACTAATATTTACCATTTAGGCAGATTTCATACTTAGTTTCCAATGTTCTCTTCTTCTAAACTACATTAAATATTCTATTCATATAAAAATATATATAAACGGATTTCTAGAAATATAAAGCCACAACGAGTAAAAATTTTGTTTTAAACTGTTCACTGCGAGAAGTTTTTGTGCATGCTTGAATCTTGTTTTTTCATTCTTTTATTTCGACAAAAGTCCGTCTTTTTGTGATGAGGATTTCTGATTCAGATGCTGGACTTCATCATAATATCCTTTCAAAAGCTTATTCATCCTCTGTTCATTTCTTTTGTTTCCAACGCTACCTCTAGGTATTAACTTCTACATTGAGGTATTTTTTAGGGGAAGGGGATAGTTACATAACAAAATACCAAACACACACACACTAGTAAATTTAGTTTTAAATTTTAATTGGCATTGTCATGTCAATTTGGTTAACTCTATTTAAACTGAGAAGATGGAACAAAGCAGTGAGAATGTGGAAAAATACCGAGAGGATAACTAGAGGGTTACAGGTCAATATGAGACATGTGTACGTTCAATTATGGCAAACGTTTGCCGTTCTTCCCAATCTTTAACTTACTTCACAGGAAAACAAGAAACGATTTTATAGTGTTAACCACAGCCGTATCGACCACTTCAACAAACAGGAACTTATTATCTTTTTAAAAAAAAAAATTCACCTTCGAATCCTACTCAGACATAACTACTGAACTGATTTGCCTCAAATTTTCACTGAATACAGTTTGGATATTTTTACTTTGATTTTGAGAATAAAAAATGACCAGATGAGCACATGAAATAAACGGCAGGTGTCAGAACATAAATTAACTCGGACCCCGGCTAAAAATACTTTATGTTTTAACAACAGCAGAGTTCATGTTTACATTCAGTGTGATGGCCTAGAGTAATCGCCCCATTGTAACTAGGCGTAACTATTGACACCAGAAGTGATCTAGCTTGATGATGATGATTGATGATTCAGGCTCCGTCCATCCCCTGCAGGATAAGGCCCTCCGCACCACGTCTCCACTCTTCTTTGTCTT